>JAPMUY010004990.1:272500-295000 GCA_026901105.3 Galaxias olidus | reverse complement strand
GTGTGTCTGTGTAGTTTATTGACATGGAGTTACTGTCACAGTGTGTCTGTGTAGTTTATTTGTTTCACCTGTCCTTGTTTGAGTCGTTATGTCCACCTGGGTCCTTGTGTTGGATTGGTTCTTTTCTGTGTTTTCGGTTTGTTTTTGTGTTTAAGGTTTGGTATTGAAGTCCTGTCTCTCATGTTTGACCTTGAGGAATTCATTGTTCAATTGCCTTGGGAGACTACTTTTGTTGTCAGCGTTAGGGTAGATAGACCATAGACCTGTCTTTGGGTCTACTCATATTGGCTGGCCTGTGGCAGCTATGATATTACGATAAACAAAATGAATGAAACTGCAGATGTCTCCATCATTTTCATAAAAACCAGACCAATCTTTTGCGCATCATTGCATTTACAAACTCCCCACGTAAAAGCAAAGTTAAAGTTTGATACGGTAGCAGCTGTTGTGCTTATTACGTCGTTATAGTCAGTGTGTTAGTCCCTGTTGGTATACTGTTTGTTTCCATAGGCAGAGAGAGAGAGAGTGTTACAGTAGCCTGGGCGTATCGGGGGTAGATTTAGGCTGTTTGGATGGTGATCAGTGAGTAAATGGGGCACCTGCTCACTGTGCTCAGATGCTCAGTGTTGTGTAGTATTTTGTTGCAGTTTTGTATCGTAACCATCACAGCACGAGTGCATCTGTCGGAGAAATGGACAGCGCTAAAAGGTAGTGAAACAGGCCACATTGCAATGCCGTTGAGTTGCCAGCGTTTGTCTCTCTCTCGCTCTCTCTCTCTCTCTGTGTGAGTGTGTATCTGTGTATGTGGTGTGCTTAATATATAACACATGTTTGTGTGAATCAGTCTGCCTGTATTTTTGTTTCTTTCTCTTTCCTACCACATTGTTATGATTATGATTGGTCTGTGTTGATAGGAGATAATTCTGTCTTCACTGACGCATGCTGTGAATGTTCACTGTTGGTTGGAGCAGCATGTCAACTCTATTCTGGTTCCATCTGCCTCTTCCAGAAAATCCTTCCCATCCCAGCATGCATCCCTGGCGTCCTTCGCTGCGGTCTACGTGTCGGTGAGTATTAACTCGCTAACGCCCACACCATTGTTATGGCCACCCTCGCAAAACGACTCTCATACAACATGTGCCGGATAGCAGTGTGTAATTCTTAGCGTATGTCAAATTGAATTAGTTTTCAGGGTTTCGTTCGCTGTTCATGACTCATCATGATAGTACAACCACAATGTTACCACCTTTGATAATACAAGTCAATTTATCTTTCTGACACGTAGTCATTTTTCAGGCTGTGCCGCAATTCCTTGGCCATACGGTCTCTAATTAACAAGCAAAGTTAGATTTATGCACTTCCTGCTTTGGATATGTGAATGAATAGAGCCAACTGAATATGTGCCTATGTAGACTACAGGCATAGCCATTAAAACACTTTCACTTAAACACATTACTCTGTCAAAGGTCTTTTTTTGGAGGATAATTACACCTATTGTCCTTTTGGAAGACACTACAAAAGCGTTGATAGCACAAGAACGCACCCACCCACACACACACCCACGTGCACACACACATGCACACACACACACACACACACACACGTACTGTGCACACCGTGACAGGAGCTCAAGTTAGGAGCCCCAGGTGGCCATGGGAACATGCAACAAACCGCATTACCCACAGTTCCAAGGACTATATTGTAGTGCTGTATTTACAGCTGGGATTGGGCAAATAGATAAACCTATTGTTAATAGTATGTTTCTGGGGGGCTGGGGGACATGAAATACAATCAATAATCTTAAACACACCTATACACTGCAGAGTAACTTCCTGTTGTGGTAGGCAGTCAAATCCACACACTGACTCTGAGCCAAGTATCAGGATTTGTTTTTCTGTGCATCTGTGTTTTTCTTCTCGTCTCATGTGATTGGCTAGGGGAAATGAAAATGACTCACGGTCGTTTGTTACATATGAGTGATGTTGTTTCTCTTTCTTCTAATTATAAATTCAATGCTAACGCTTAGACTATAAAAGGTTTTTGTAGGCCCAATTTAGTCCATGTGCCAGAGTCTGAGAACAAGAAAAAACATTGAAATAGTTCAATCACTTAGTAGAAGTATTAGATTTGTTGTTCGCTTAAAGACTATGTTTGATTGACAGTATCACAGGTGTCACAGTACAAATATTAATATAACAAATGCAAAATTTGTTTCATAAGGAATGTTACGCGTGGTAAATCACAACTTTGACGTGTTTCCTTCTTTCTTTCTTTCTTTCTAAAACGCACTTTGACACAGTATATCCCTTTGTTGCTCACATGACATGATGCTCTTTCAACTGTAACTCCCATCTAACAGTCAATCGTGTCACATCTCTCCTCCCCGTGTTCCCAGATGTACTTTAACAGCACACTGACCGACTCGTCCAAGCTTCTGAAGCCCCTGTTGGTGTTCTCCTTCACCATTTGTGCCATTATCTGTGGGCTGACACGGATCATCCAGTATAAGAACCACCCCATAGACGTCTACCTGGGCTTCCTGCTGGGAGGAGCCATTGCCGTCTACCTGGTGTGTGTGGGCTGCTGGAGGAGTTGACATTATTCATCTAATTGTAATGCTCGTTTCAGGGAACCCAAAAAACTGTTGCGTGTGGGTTTATTGATGGAATTAGGATTACTTGGCACACTATTTATACTGTTTTCAAGTAAATTTTTCTAAATTAGAGTAAATTAAATTATCGGATAATGTGAGCCAATTTGTCCTTAGGTTTCTTTAGCAAGTCTCTAAAGTTTCTCTCAAATGAATAATTTGTGGCATATTTCCCAAAAACCACATTAGCTAAAAGGAGACACATTTTACAATCAACAAGTGCCATTGTAGTCTATGCTTATAAATCCTTATTTTATTTTACTTTACTTACCATCGTTTATACAGGAAAAATCCATGCTGGCATAGTATCTTTTACTACCTGAACAATTCAAGCATATCTCTTTATGTCATCCCTCTTTCTCTCTCGCTCCTTCCACACCCTCTTCCTCCCTCTCTCCCTCTTCCTCCAGGGTCTCTACGCGGTCGGGAACTTCCTCCCCAGCGAGGACTCCTGCGTGCCCCCTCCCCCGCTGCCCCGCCCCCAGTGCCCTCTCCCCCACATCAGCCAGGAGGCCGTGCTCCTCCACCACCTCCAGATGAAAGGCCTGGCCCCCTGCGGCGCCACCTCTCTGCCCCCGGGCGGGAGGGACCACGGCGGGCTGTCCGCCTCGCGCTCCGATGGCCTCCTCCACCGCGGGCCGCCCCACCACGCCTGCCTGGTCGACGGCTCCGCCGCCGGCTCCATGTCCAGCCTCAAACGCTGCGCCGGAGGAGGAGGAGGAGGAGGGAGCGACGTGGAGGCCATCTCGTCGCCGCGCAGCCCGCTCGGCCCGCCGGGCGCCATGGTGACGTTCAGCCACACGTTGCCGCGCGTCCACACGCCCCAGACGATGGCGGCCATGGAGGAGGCGGCGCGGCAGCACGCCACGCTCCACCACGCCACCATGGACTCCAGCCGCTCCAAGCAGCTGCTGTCGCAGTGGAAGAGCAAGAACAGCAAGGGCGGCGGCCTGCACGTGCCCGACTCCTTCTCCTCCTCCGTGGACTCTGAGACGGGGCAGTCGCCCAGGGCCCAGCCGCGCCCCCATCACCACGGCAGCATGGAGCTGAGGGCCGGGCCCGAGGGCGGCCTCAACGGAGGAGGAGGAGGAGGAGGGCTGGACGCCAACCAGCAGTGCTACCTGGCCAAGCTGGCCGCGGGCAACTGCAACACGCTGCCCAGCAACTGCAGCGGCATCACGGGAGGGGCACGCATCTCCATGCAGTCCCGTCCCGGCTCCTCCCAGCTGGTGCACATCCCAGAGGAGGCCCAGGAGATCTACCAGAACACGTCGCCGCGGACGACCGGAGCGGGAGGGGAGGCGGCGAGCTTAGCGACCACGGCGGCTCAGGCCAACTGGCAGCGGGCGGCGGAGAAGAGCGCCGCCTGCAGGACTAACGGGAACGGCTGCGGCCAGCCGCGGATCATGCAGGTGATCGCCATGTCCAAGCAGCAGGGCCTCCTGCAGACCCACTCCAAGAGCCTGGACGAGGGCAGCCTAGGGTGCGAGCCGCCGGGGGGTCAAGGGTCGAGCCGCTACCGGGGGCTGATGGAGCATGAGCTAGCGGGGGACGACGGGCCCAGCTCCCTGGGGGGCAGCAGCACCACGGGGAGCACGGGGGCCATAGTGAGGGTGGAGGCGCACCCCGAGAACCAGAACAAGCCCACCATACTCCCTCCGTCTGGGGACGGCAGCGGCTCGTGGAGGTGGAGGTCTCTGGATCACGGCGCCGGGTGCGGAGGAGGAAGTGGCGGCGGCGTACGGACCTCGTTCGAGCTCAACGACCTCAACAGGAACTCGGAGAGCTCCGATTCGCTGCGGGAAGGCTCGGCGGACCGGAAGAGAGCCAATCACGTGGCTACGACGGCGTCCAGCGGCAGCGCCCAGGTCCAAGCTTCTGGCAAAGCGACGACGGCACCAGGAGGGGACCCCCGCATGCACCCTCAGGGGCTGACAACCATCAGGGTGACCCCAGGAGAGGGAGGCGGAGGTGGGGTCGGGATGGGTGGCGGTGAGCCCTCCACGGACGGCCTGTCCGTAACCTCCAGCCGAGACTCAACTCTCCGTCGAAAGGGGAACAATGTCATTCTGGTCCCGGAAAGGGGGAATAGCCCGGAAAACACCCGGAATATTTTCTACAAGGGAACGTCGTCTACCGCTGCCTATAGGGAATAACGTACTAACCAATACTGTAAAAAAACAAAAAAGTATTTTAGAAACATCAGACCAGATTTTCAATAGTTTTATCAACAGGTAAGAGAGTTGTTCAAGTATATACTTGGGTTTGTGCAACAAAACCATACATCTACTAAGTAAACTTTTGCCCCCCCGCTGTAAATGGATATGTCAGCAAGCCAAAACAAAGTGGTTTGGTCCAGCATGAGACCTTTGTAATTGTTCACACTAAAGCACAACCTTTTTGAGTGTTGTAGAACTATTCACTGTGTCCTGTTGTGATCGATCGCTACAGCTTTGGAGTAGCATTTATAATGTGGAGATTACGTAGAAAGACAAAAAAAAAGAGCATTTGTATGGGTATTTTAAATGTTAATCACTGCAATGTGAAGCTGTAGCAAAATCTATTGCAAATACGTGTACCATAACTGTGAAAATATATAGTTGACTATTGCACTGTAAATATATTTTGGAAATGGTGCTACCATACACCATGAAACCCTAATGAAGAAGAGAGATGAAGACTATACATTATTTTACAAAGATGGTAGGAACTTCAAAAAAAGATAACGTTTTGTATTATTTACAAATTCCAAATAGAAAAACAATACTGTGTTTAACCATAAGTGCTTAGAATCCCTTTTGTAGCTATTCCGTCCATATGCTGTGACATCCAATGCCATAAAGAGTTTTTCTTTAATCTTGATATTTTTCATAATAACTGTTGGGTAGTGTACCCACCTTTTATTAAATAGCCCTGACCTATAAGTCCAGTATAAGCAACATAGGCTACATAAGTGATGAATGCATAAAGCCGTAGATTGAAACAGAAGCTTTACAGTATATATTTAACAATAATATTGCACATCATCACAAAAAAAACAAGTGTTATAAAGAATACAATTTGAAAACTTTTGTTTGTGCAAACAAACACTGTTTTTGAAAGCTTTTTTATTTTCATTTGAGAGAAATATATCTGTAAAGCAATACTTTCATCCTGGAAGGTCTGCACTGTCGCAAGGAAGGGACAAGAATCAATGGTTGTCCTTTGCCTTTCAGTTGAAGTCATGATAGTTCACGTTACCCTATCTACGTTACTTATGCATAACACAGCACATTACTATACAGCACTTAGTGCCAATGATTTAGTTATTAAATGAACTGAATAATCTTTGTATACAGAAAATCATTTTATTAGATGAGTATATTCAGAACAGAAGAAATATCAGCACAAGCACTGAACATTTCAGTTTGACATCTTTTGGTGTCTCATCCTAAGGAAGTTTGGTTCAATAACCATGAAGACTGTTTTTTGCTAGCGTCACTTTCGAGAAAGGAACCTGGAACGTGCCAAAGGGCAATTCAAAGAGTAATGTACAAAACTGTTTTATTTTTCCAAAATGTAAGGTTCAGTATTTGACTAGCTTTATTGGACAGTTGATTCAAACCCATGTAGCAACTGCATGTTTATTTTAGTATGAATAACACCTTGAGTATTTATTTGTTTTGTTTTGCATATTATGGTAAGTGTTATTCATTCCTAACAGACATCAAAAGGCACGTTCTTCCATTCCCATTCCCTGTTATTATTCGACTGTCAGTTTCTTACCTTGTTACTGAAATCACGAGCTGGTTCTCATCTTATTTAGTCCAGGAAAAGGTATTTTTGTGGCATTCCTGATGCTTTCAAGAAACAGGATAAGCCTATGTTGTAGATAATACTTAAATTGTGCAATCAATGAATGCTCCTATTTCAACATTTACATTTACATTTTGTGACAAAATACAAATTACTTTCATTCCTCGCATTTTTGTTTACATTTTATTTCTAGACATCTCTTACTAATGTTAAAATTATGACCTATGAAATTAAAAAGTGTTAACCAAGAGAGTATTACTATGTTAATTAGGCCAATGAAATATGCTATTGACTAAAGTTACAAGTCGTTTTCCATGTGTGTGGATGATATCTGCATGTCTACTAGCCTGTGTCTTTCTCGATATATTTTAGGATACTGTGATCAAATAGGACTCACATGGGGTTGTATTGCGGGAACACACTGTACAAATTGATTCACTTTCATGTGAACTCAGTATTGAGTTTGAAATCACCAACATGATTTATATTACCTGGAGATAAAAAGACTGTTTGGCGGTTTTTCTTTCATTTCTAGGTTCACAACCTTACCGACCATTGACAGCACATGCATCAGGGTAGACAAACTGTGCATTGTGTCAAATATTTGAATAAATGTTTGCTATTGAAAAGAAATCCCCATTTTTTTATTTTATATTAGAAAACATTATGAGGTTCATTTTCACAGTAATTATTAGTAACTTATTTGTCGTGTCAAAGGTTTTCCACTAGGGGGATGGGAGAGAGGGGCCACGGCACTGAGCAAACACACTGAACATTATTTGGCTTCTTAAAAACTCCCAATAACCACTGCAAGGTCAACATCTAGTTCAACACTTCCTGGTCTGCACCCACATTCTCAGTCGCCAACAGTAGCTGGAAACCTTGCTCTATTTGGTTACTGTTTAAGAGTTCACAAGGCAGACGACATCTCCTCAATTTAAATGGAGACACCAACGTTGTTGTTTTATTCTATTCTGCCCCAATTCTCCTTTTATGCGAAAGTTGAACAGCCTAACATTAATTTCACGCTTATTTAGATGCCAGAGCAAGCCAGTCAGCCAGAGAAAATCTTGGCTTTTTGTCCTTTTTTTTATTTAATTTTTTTTGGCTTGGTTTTCGTCCCCCATGTGCCACATCTCTCTAACAGAATCTATGGCTTCCCCCTCCCCTCTTCTTCCTCCTCTGTTTCTCTCCATCTCCGTATTTCTTTCTCTCTTTCTTGGTCTATCTTTCTGTCTCATATACAAACACTCTCGCAGAGTTCTCTCTGCATGCGGGAGCTACGACTTGTTAGCATTGCCATATGTAATTATCATCAACGGATCCAAAGTAGGTCGCTCAACTGACCTAAATTGAAGAAGCGCCTTCCAAGCAAAAGCTTCTCTTGGTGAACAATGCAGGTTCTACATACCACAACATCATATAAATATATCACCAATGTCCAATATTGAAAATGGCTCACAAGGACTGTACACACACACACAGCACACACACACACACACACACACACACACAGGCACGCACACAGAACACTGTGACACGGCAAACTCCCAGACCTCCCTCATGCACAAAACACACGCACACACAAACACGCACACACACACACACACACACACAAATGCTTTCACTCGTGTTCATGCCACTTTACATTTTCACAATCAATAAGTGATCCGTTTTGGCTTATAAAACATATGCGCCCATCCCGTTGTTAATCCTGGCCGTTCCAGTGTGTGTCCGCACGGTCACCCTATTGTTGGTTATGTAAGAGCAGTGAGGCAGTATGCCATCCTCCCCCTTTGCATCAACAGGGACGACCCAATTCAGGTGAGTGTGGAGGAAAAACCTGAGCCTGCAGTGAAACAGGAGCAGTGTGCTTTGACAGATAAGCTTTGAACTGCAGCCATCCCTCTCTTTTTTTTCTCTCTCTCTCTCTCTCCCTCTCTCTCTATCTCTTCCCCTCTCTCACACTTTCTCTCTCTCTCTTTCTCTCTCTGCCCCTCTCACACTCGCTCCATCTCTCTCTCACTCTTCCTCTCTCTTTTTCTCTCTCTCTCTCTCTCTCTCTCTCTCTCTCTCTCTCTCTCTCTCTCTCTCTCTCTCTCTCTCTCTCTCTCTCTCTCTCTCTCTCTCCCTCTCTCTCTCTCTCTCTGTGTCTGTCAATGCCGGAAAATGGATTTGTATTGCTGTGTTTATAACATTTGTAGGAGGTACAATACTGTAAAACATGCAAGGTCTTATGTCTGTTTTACAGTAGTAGGCGTATGTTATTTTGTGTTATCTTGGAGTTATATACATTGACATAAAAGAGAGACCCCACTAAGCAAATAAACAAACATACTATGGATAGGTTGAACCCCCTACACACAAACATGTTATGTTTCAATCCAGGAACAGTTCGTCTGTTATAATTTGGATTTGCAAGGTTTTCAATCTCATATATTAGAAATAGAGGGAGTGAGAGAGGGAAAGCGCGTAAGGTGTGTGTGACAGAGAGAGAGAGAGAGAGAGAGAGAGAGAGAGAGAGAGAGAGAGAGAGAGAGAGAGAGAGAGAGAGATCAGTCCCGGTTGCAATGTTGGACACAAGTACTGACTCATTAAATAATTTGCAAAGTTACAGTAAATCCTTATGAATAAGTTGAGTGTGTAGCTGTGAATTATTAATTGTAGCACTTTAAATTATTTACTGTTCACTTGACATCAAAATATGGGTTTATGAAGTTGTTAGGTCCCTTCTTAGTGAATTTAGAGGAGCGAATCAAAACAGATGATTGCTTCAATCAATACAAGACTGCCGCTTGGTTATACTAACCTAACCGGTTGTAATATGTGAGGATCTTCAGCGGCACATGAGGGGAAAGCTACTAAAATCTGCCTAATAGCAATAGTTTGTTGTTGTTTTTTTGTGTAAAATAAATCTCTCTATATATATATTTGAAATGCACAAACATGTTTTTACGGTTCACCGTGCATGCATTCACCAAATTTAAGGTAACTGGAAGTCTGGTTTATGGTGAGTTTTTTTTTTTTTACCTCGAATATGTTGTTAAAGGCCTTCAATTACCCAATACATTACGTTCCATATCTCCATCTATGCCTGACAACAAGTAACAGCTGTTCAGAAAATATCTTTAAAATTGGAGCAATCATGATCCACCATTGAGGTCGGGTTTGACAGTCTCTACACCCAGAACTCGGGGACAGAAATAAAACACGTTAACAGTGGATTATCTTGTGCGTCACCATTTTAACAAAGAAATGTCAAGAGGAACTCCGACGCTGCGCCCAGACCGATGCCCTAAGAACGGATGTTAAAAGTTTGATAGACTACAGTTGCGTATGGTGCGGAAAGAGCTGACAAAACAAATCATTAGAAGATTTGCAGTAGGGAAATGTCTTGTGTTTACGGCTAGCGGGGTGTAGCCTTCTCATTAGGCTTTTTGGAATACAATGTTCAACCAAAGTTGTTGTTTTGTTTTGGTGCTTAAGCTGTGATACTTGTGTTTGCTAGGTCGACTCGATTTCGATATTGAGCAGATTTCTTAAAGGAATGCTCCAATGAAATAAGAAAGGTAGCTAAATCAGATTTCACGTTTTAAAATTTTAAATAGTCAGTTTAGATGAACGTTACATGTCCAAAATCTTCTGTTTGCATAACACATTACGTAATGGGTCGGCTACAGAGTAAACGACATCCTAAATTTCTGTGTTGTCTCTGACAAGGCCAGGGCAATAACTTTGAAAGTGAGTTTAGAGAGGTCACCTGAGGGAGATAAGCAAATGCATTAACTTTGCTGGTCTCTACCACTAAGAAACAATAAGAAAAAAAACAAAGTTACAAGCTCTACCAATTTTACAACCAAATACAAACCTAACCAAACACTTAGTACTGCAATGTATTGCTTTTTTTTTTATATAACCGTACCATTCTGTGTAAGCAAATTCTCTCAACACCCTTATGCGTCACAGTTTACCACTGAACACTGTATATTCCACCAGTGCCACAATGTTAAACATGACCTTCAACCTATGACCTTTTCCCACAACATTTAATCGAGTCAATTATTTGGAAAAAGCAGTGACCTTATTGTGTTGATGAACACACTGAATCTCACACATCACAGCGTTAGATCTTTCACTCAGAACGACATGGAACACGCTTTTCTCATAGGCCGGGTTACACTCCATAGAACCCTGGGTGCCGATGGCAACTGGAAAAGGTCGTCATAAAAGGTCATGACACAAGGATGGCTCCCTTAGATGAATGTAGAGCAGTGGTTCCCAATCCAGTCAAGTACCCCCAGCTATGCCAGGAATTGGATCTTCCCTAGTGCCAGCACACCTGGGCAATTAGTCAAGGTCTTGCTGTATGTGACTAATTACACCAAATGTGTTATGAATTGGGAAGATTTAAATACCTGGAATGGCTGGGGGTACTTGAGGACTGGATTGGGAACCACTGATGTAGAGTGCAAAAAAATGAACAAAGCAGTATAACGGGTATTAGTGGCATGGCATGCTAACGAGTGGAGTGGAAACATTCCGTTTTGTCGAACCGTTCTGTTCCAGTTTATGTTCAGTTGCACCAATGATTTCACTGAATTGCTTTGCATGGTTTCCACTCCGAAACAACCCGCAATACAGTGGCTCAGTGGTTAGTGCTGATGCCTCACAGCACAGTAAGAAGGTCTTGGGTTCAAACCCCTGCCAATCCAGGCCCTTTCTGTGTAGAATGTGCATGCACTCCATGTGTTTGTATAGGTTTGCTCTGGGTTCGTCCCATCACCATAGAAACATGTCAGGGATAATCCTTTCGTCAGTGTCCTGACCGAGGCACTGGCAGAGAATTAGAGTTGGTCAGTTTCTCCTTACAGGCCCGTGTTGCCACAGCAAAAAATAAATTGTGCTCAGTCAGACTTACCTGGTTAGATGACGTTTAAAAAAACAAAAACCTAATGGCTGGGGTTTGCATTCACAAGCCAACGGAATCCCTTTCACTCAACCGATCTGGGTTTTAAGGTATTCAGTTTGCGGTTACGGATGTTAGCCCATTTGTTGTTGTTTTTCACACAGTGTTGCAACATAGCCATCTCCGCCTATGTGTGCAGTATGGCCCACTAATATTACAGGAAAGGTTCATTACGTTAAAGGCCAAACGTCACCAAAGGAGTTCTCGTCTGATCTTCTCAGACAGTTGTAGTAAACATGTTCGATCTGCCTAACTATTGAGACTATGTTGTATTGTAAAATGTTTTATTCATTTTTGCTTCTTTTTTATTTATTTTTTGTTGTAATTTATATATTCTGCCTTTAAACCGGGCACTGCTAGAAAAGAAACCTAGTCTCAGTCGGTTAACCCTGTATAAATAAAATAAATAATAATACTAATAAACTGGCTATATTGGGTCATGGTGTATATAAATAAACTCAACAAAAGGACACATGGGCTGATTGTGATTCCCTAATCATGTCTCAATAATTATAATATGCCATGGTTATGCCATATCCATCTAGTATGGTTTAACCAGAGGCAGAGCATTTTGTTCGCTTTTTGTCACCAAAATGTTTGCGTGCCTTTTAGGGCATTCACGACTGCTGAATTTTAGTAGTCGACAACTACTCCCGAAAAGCGGCACTGCCTTTAAGGGTTTAGTTTATTAAAAGTTAAGAGTTTATTTTTGCTGTTTTTTGAGAGAGATCCTGAAGCACTTCGAAGGTTGATATATCCATATATTTCCATCGTGGCTTTGCTCTGCGGGAGACACTGAAAAGGATCCGCCGGACTCTTTGCCTGCCGTTTTCGCTCGCGTCCTTAGAAGTTATCAGGAAGGAGCCCTCTTTGGCTTTTAGAGGAAGAGAAGTAGAAGTGAGGCGCCGGAAAGGATATCATGCGTGGGAGACCATGAGCCAAAGTGGGAGTGAAGGGGGGTGGGGTGGGGGTGGGTGGGGTGGGTGTAAGGAAACCTGGTAGAAGGGGGGCCCAGTGATACCACCAAGCCACAGGGGGGGGGGGGGTTACTCCTCCTAAGTGGGAGATGAGAAACACACTGCTCCAGTTATGGTACCTGGGGACTGCCAGTGAACTCTCTCTCTCTCCCTCTGTCTCTCTCTCTCTCTCTCTCTCTCGCCCCCTCTCTCTCCCTCTGTCTCTCTCTCTCTCTCTCTGCCCCCTCTCTCTCCCTCTCTCTCTCTCTCTCTCTCTCTCATCGCCCTCTCTTTCTCTTTCACTCTCTCATCCCCCCCCCCTCTGGGCGAGTTCTTCACCACTTGGCGTAGTAAACTCTATAGAGTAAACCCTCTTTCTTTTATTCTCTTGCCCCCAACAACACTATCCCCTCTCTCGCTCTCGCTCTCTCTCTCTAAGCTAGAGTCATCATTGCCTTTGGGTCCGAGAGAGTGGGAATGATGTTAAGATCTCCGCCTTCTCTCTTTTTCCCTTTGGGGGTCCACCATTAGGTGGACTAGGCATTCTGACTGAGTGGAATTAAAAGGGACTGTAGGCACAGTGGACTCTGGAGAAGGTGTGTGTGTGTGTGTGTGTGTGTGGGTGTGGGTGTGTGTGTGCGCGCGCGCTTTTGTGTCCGTTTGTGTCTGTGTGTGCTCGTACATGCATGCCTGCATGCATTTTATTCAAGTGTGTGTTGAGAAGTTGAGGGGCAGTTGGAAGGTGGGCTATTTTTATGCTTGTCACAGCAATCTGTGCAGATGGCAAACGCACAGCTTGTCCTTTTTGAAAGGCGAGTCAAAAGCCAGGCCTTCACCCAGAGGTTAAACTGGGGTGGGTTCATTGATGTGGAGGGTATATTCTACCATTAGCTATTCAAGCACTGTCTTAGCGATGCTCATGAGCCAATTGAATCTACGTTTTACTAAATCACCAAAAGATCATCACTTTCATTATTATAAAAATATGATTTGCTCTATTTTTTTTTTGTACGCTTCCATCCACATTATACACGTCGGGTTGCGATACGATTTACTTTCGCTCTGAGTTTAAAGGAACACACGACAACCTGTGTTTCTCTGAGATGAGATAGAGTGTGTCTCTGAGGCAGACATGGCGGCAGAGAGACAGGGGGCCAATGAAGAACTGCGATTGTTTCATCTATTTCTATCGTTTCTCTTCTCCATTCTCCCCTCACTCGCTTTCTGTTTCTCTCCCTCCGGACGGCTTGCAGTCCTTCTCTTCATCTGTTTGTGTATTTACCGCTCTCTCTCTTTCTCTCCTCTCTTTCTCTCCCTCCATACGTTGTTCTGTTGTTCTTTTTCTCTCTGCTAAGTAGTCTCTGCTTTGAAAATAAATCATTTATTGTGATGCTGCCAATGCAACAGAGAATTCAGTAGATGGTGTTCGATAGTGTTTTTTAATACAAATAGATAAGTAGACCATGTCTACGAACAAACAGAATTTGAAATTCATTCTTAATGAGAAGCCACTTTGAGCTTTGTGCTTTGATAGAATGTGCTGCAATAACCCCTGAATTGACAGTTGGTGAATTTACAGTTAGTGAATTTACAGTTGGTGAATTTACAGTTGGTGAATTTACAGTTGGTGAATTTACAATAACATGGTTTAGCTTGTTTTTTTTAAAGGCCAGCTAACTGCACATTCCACAAACATACAGCTGTAATTGAACTCCAATGAATACAAAGAATATGAGCGGCAAGTTTTTTTTCTTTATTCCAACTTTTCCACTTCTGTAGTCAGTTGTACTGCTTCAGAGTCTGGCCTACTTTGGTGGTCAAAGCCAAAAAAGCACTGCCATTGGGGAGAAAGGAAACGCCAGAGTGTTTGCTATTTTCATTTTTTCATCTCATACTATGATTTCTTGCAAGTGTTACATATCAGGGATCCTACGGGATCATGCAAGTACTATTTTATCTTCGGTTTTGAAAACAAGCTTCCTGATGACGTGCGATGATTTCAATGATTATTGTAATGATTATTTCAATGATTATTGTAAACTTTTTTTTTTGTAACTTTCAACTGTTCGGTTACTTTCAGTTTTAAACATAATTTCATGAGTTTAATTGATTTAAACATGCAGTCCATGCAGTCTAACTTTGTTAGTGTTTTATTTTATATACATTTTGATTGGTAAATCAATAATTCTCCTGTATATTTGTATCCTACTTATAATATCACCGTTAATTGTGATGCATCATTCTTAAATGTATTATTATTTTACCGTTTTGCACATGCAAAACGTTTTGTAACATTTGTTTTGAAAAGCATTATGTAATAAAGATTAAATATCACACACACACACACACACACACACACACACACACACACACACACACATACTCGTGTGAGCATCCTTTAGTGCCTCCCCCAGACTTTGCAGGGTATGCGGACTGACAGTACAAAGGTGCTGACAGGCAAAGTAGCTGATAGCAAAGTTAGCATACATACATATATAGGTACATTAATATTGCCTGAAGGCCAAGCATCAAGACAGACCCCAGAATGCCTCTTGGTTCTGCAAGTGTAACCTTACCTTCTAAGACGTTCCACTAACATTATACAGGAAACAGGAAGTACTACCATTATACAGAATACAGGAAGTACTGCCAACATTTGACAACCTCTCGAAACGTAATTTTTGATTTTTTTTGTAGGGGAGGATGAAAAACAATTTCCAAGCATAAAAGCAGCAATAGTTTTAAGAGAGCCTCCAAAATAAACAATCAATATAGGCTTCTTTTGAAAGGGTTTACCATTACTGCAAATCAACTAACAGAGACTAACAGACAGACAGTATCTATTTTGTATTTTCATGACAATAAAGCACCATTGAAATAGAGAGAGAGAGAGAAAGAGTATGCATTTATGCTTTGACAACATCTATTTTGTATTTTCATGCCAATAAAGCACCATTGAAATAGAGAGAGAGAGAGAGAAAGAGTATGCATGTATGCTTTGACAATATCTATTTTGTATTTTCATGCAAATAAAGCACCATTGAATTGAATTTAATTGAAATTGAGGTAGAGAGAGAGAGAGTATGCATGTATGCTTTGACAATATCTATTTTTTATTTTCATGCCAATAAAGCAAAATTTAATTGAAATTGAGAGAGAGAGCTTAGAAAAGGACATGTTTACAAAGCAAAGCATAAAGCAACAGCATAATTAGTTCTTGTCAAGAGCTGGCTGGGGACTTGGCATCAGCAGACGCTGCACAGAGAAGACATTTACAGTACATCAGAGAGACAGCACGTGGTTCCACTCTGAGCATTATGGTTCCTGTTATTACTCCAAGGTTAGTTCTGATGGATCCCAGCTGGGATCTGTTTTATGTCTTGCATGTTATGCGAGGGAATGCATCGCTACTTAGCGCAAATTACAATATTATATATGAATATAATCAAAACTAATGTTTTGAAATCATATGTTCATACTGTACCTTTATATACAATAGATAGATAGATAGATAGAAATGATTCTAAACACGTTATTATATACACGTATATAGGGCTGCGTAGGGGAAATAATCAAATATTAGGAAACACCACCAGACAAACACACGTTTCATAGCACACACACACACACACACACACACACACACACACACACACACACACACAGGCATTCAGGCTGCCACCCCTTTAAACCCAGCTCCATTATCAATAACAGGTTCTGCTAGGACCAGTAAGGCTTCAGAAGAGGCTAAAGGACCATGCAGATCGTTTTTATTTTGTCAACCAAAACCTCTGTTCCTTGGACTGTGGACTAATTCCATCACAGGGGAGCACGCTCCTCGTCGTCGCTCATTCATTCAGGTCCCTAACAAACTGGGTCAGCCAGTGAGAAAGGAGGGTAAGCGGTTATGAATGAGACACACACACACAGAGATCCCTCTGGGGATCAGTGCTTGCCTGATGTTAGTTCCAGCATCATTGGCAGCTTGCCTGGTATTGCCATCAGGACTTTCTCTTGTAGCAGATGATTCAGGCTGCATTAAAAATTCACCTTTAAAAGTAGACCATTCGTGTCTCAGTTGGTTGACCAGTGGAGTAAAGCAGTAAGTTTCTGTTTCATTTAAAAGTCAGGCATTAAACAGGATATCAACTGTATACAGTGGATAAGAGACTTCATCAGACCTTTTCTGACATTATAAAATAAATATATTATCAAAACAGTACATTGTTCTAAAGATATTTATTCCCATATATCCAGTAAATAACAGACAATGCTCAATGTTCAAACCCACTCATTAAATTCATTCATTTGTTATTCCCTTAATCATCGAGTGAGAATCAGGAGGGGGTTGCTAGCGAGGTTCAGAGTGGCTAGTTTGAAAGACCGTAACAAGTCAAGAAGGACACGTATTCGAGGGACAAGGGTTTTCAGCCATCGTTGAGTTGCTTAATGTACGACTGCAAAAGATCGGGCGACATGTTGCGTCGCTTTGAATTGGACGCATCAAAAGCTCCCATGAATAGCTATAGGCCCGAGAGACAAGAAGGAGGTGGGGGGATATTGTTAATGGAGAGGTCGCTTCAGACCTGGACACAGTCGGGGCAGTTCAGAGAGAGAAGAGAAAAGTCTAACGTAAACATCGATGGACCCAAGTTTTAAAGGGAAAAAAACGGTTTAAAATGTTTTTCACCCCAGGTTGTGGTTTTCACAAAAGCACCACCAAAGAGAGAGAGAGAGAGAGAGAGAGAGATGGGCGAGTTCTTCATCACTTAGCCTAGTAAACTAAAACAATTTTCTTTCATTCTCCTACCCCCACCAACCCTATCACAAACCCTCTCTCTCTCTCTCTCTCTCTCTCTCTCTCTCTCTCTCTCTCTCTCTGCCTCTGCTTCCTTCATCCAGCCTTCTCTCCCATTGGACGACTGCTGACGGGAAATCACTGACTCCGTGTCAAAGTAGTTATTCATCGAGACTGTAAACCTTTGAAAGGTTGTGTCTGTGTGTATGAATGTGATATTGAACAATAAAATTAATTGGACAACTGCATGAATACAGAAACCCAAATGACCAAGCGGAACTAACGTTTACCCTGTGGTGAACTTGTGGAGATGTCAGGAATCATAACAAAGTGACACGTCTCGACAGAGCTGATGACAGCAATCACATACACGCACACACACACACACACACAAAGACACACAAACACGTATACCATACAAACACCTACACACACACACATAAACACATGCACATACATACACAAAAACACTCACACAAACACCTACACACACACACACACACACACACACACACACACAAACACATATACCACACAGACACCCACACACACACAAACACATACACCACACAAACACCTGCACACACACACACAAACACATTTACCACACAGACACAAACATAGACACACAAACACATACACACACACTGACACAAACACATATACCACACAGACACAAACATAGACACACACACTGACACAAACATAGAGACACACAAACACGTACACACACACTCTCTCTCTCTCACACACACACACACACACAAACATAGAGACACAAACACATACACTGCACACACACAGAAACACACACTGTATATTTATGTACACAATGTACAAACATTCAGACGTACATGGGAGTACAAACTCAGAACGCTATCACACACACTGACTAACCAACACACACACACACACACACTCTTACATTTGCAATCAATAATGTCTCCCATGTGTGTTACATAATTATGAACACATACAGATTCCATGCACTTATGTCGTACTGTGACCTTTCTGAGTTCACACACACTTGCACGCACACGCACACAGACACACACAAGGTCAAATCATGTGCGCACACACACATTGGAAACATACAAAACACAATGACACATTTGTATCGAATATCTATATGGGTCTAACCTCCGTAAACCGAAGAGCTGCCATGCCCTTTTACGCATGGCCACACCTAATGTATCCATCCACCCATGATTGAATACACACCTAATGTATTCATCCGCCCGTGATTGAATACACACCTAATGTATTCATCCGCCCGTGATTAAATACGATTATGCTTGAGAGAGAGAAAGAGAGCGACCGACAGTTTAGCAACCAGGCTTCATTATAATCATCCCTTCAAAAACGGTTCTGTCCTCACCAGAAAAGTCACTTGGTATAGTTAACTGCTCCTTATTTAAAGAAGTCAGATTTGAAATGTTTTGTAACTAGGGTGTCAACTATATTCTTTTTTTACCTAATTGTTAAAGCATAACTTCACGTCCCACTGTCCTGTAAGTCAAAAAGTATGAGCGATGTTTTTGAATCAAATAAAAATGTTTCTTGTGGCTTGCATTCTTTTTTTGGGCATGGTTCCTCAAGTTCCCATCCAGTGCTGTGATGTTGAATCTGTCTTTCCAACCTCCATGTGCTTTTTTTAAAATGGTGGGCTGATGTTACCTGAAACAAAAAAACTGTTTTGAAACCGTAAGAAACCACCTTAGGAATCTCTATCAATGCTCTTACAGAAGCGACACTGTGGTTGCAGTCTGCAGGCGTTTGTTCTTCCTCTGTGGTATATACTGTAGGTGGGGAGGGTGACATTATATTCCTCCCCCAGCTGGAACTCTGCATGCTGCCCACTGTAAATCTAACTAGACAGCTCCAAATCAACTGTGGATGAGTGGAAGGAGGATTAGATGTGTGTGTGTGTGTGTGCGTGTGTGTGTGTTTGTAGTTAACTTTGTGTGACTGCAGCCGTTATACATCACAGAGAGTGGAAGGAACCCGTGCAAACCTTCCCGTTAATCGATTGTGGAAGACACGCCACTCGACAGACACACTCACCCTCACACACACACACACGTAAAAAAAAAACACTTAATTTGTAAAGTGCTTTTCATTGTAAAAACACATACACACAAAACCCCTCCTCCCCTGGTGTGATAAACGGTCACCCTGGTAACCACTCTACAGCTGAGTGATATGATGTGCTGAGTGACAGCGGTCAGCTCTGCTCTCTGCTCTCGAGTGACAGTGGTCAGCTCCGCTCTCTCTCTCTCTCTCTCTCTCTCTCTCTCTCTCTCTCTCTCTCTCTCTCTCTCTCTCTCTCTCTCTCTCTCTCTCTCTCTCTCTCTCTCTCTCTCTCTCTCTCTCTCTCTCTCTCTCTCTCTCTCTCTCTCTCTCTCTCTCTCTCTCTCTCTGTCTCTGTCCACGGACACACTGACGGCAGGCACCCTACGCCACGGTAGTGGAGGGATCAGACTCTATGTAGAACCGTGTCGTAACGGAATGAGTAGGAGCCACACAGAGATGGTCTCACCTGAGGCCTCATCCCAAGATGGCCGAACCCTTTGAGGACTATAGCCTGTCCTCGAGGGCATCAAGAAATAGTTGTGTTTCTTGTTGGAAAGGGCTTTGTTTACAAGGTCGAAAGAAATAAACAATTATCGTTCTTGATGGAAAGGGCTTTGTTGACAAGGTCAAAACATCAAAACAACTGTATTTGTTTGTCTTTTCTTAATAATTTGAAACAACACATCAGAATTGCCATTTTGGAGGCCATTGATTTTATTGGTCACGTCCATTCTGCTCTGTCGAAATGGATGGTTTTAACACTCCTCTTCATGAAGACACTCACACTAAGCTAAAACGACAGGTTGCACTTTGATCCGAATTCACACACACAAACAAACCCTCACACCCAGCCACACACACACACCCAGCAACACACACACACACACACACACACACACACACACACACACACACACCACACACACACCACACACACACACACACACACACACACACACACACACACACACACACACACACACACACACACACACACACACACACACACATACAGCGCCCGGTACCCTTGTGTCGGGCCGAGAGGTGTGACTCAGCATCTGGTCGAGACAGATCTGACAGAAGACTGAATTGGATCGGTCCTGATGCTGTCACACTCTAATGAATCTGAACCCTGTCACCCTGCTGCCTTCCCTCTCTCCCTTCCTCCCTTCCTCCGTACCTTCCTCACTCTCACCGTGCCGCCCTTCCTCCCTCCCTTCCTTTCCTGACCCTCCTTCACTTTCTCCCCCTCACCCTCCCTCCCTCCCACCCAGCCTCTTTTCCTCCCTCACTTTTACTCTCCCTGCAACACCTTCATCCCTCTATCCTTCCCTCCCTCACTTTTCTCTCTCCCTCGCTTACCTTCCTTCCTCCCTCACTTTCTCCCTCTCACCCTCCCTCCCTCCCTCCCAGCCTCTTTTCCTCCCGAACTTTCTTCCCTCACTTTCGCTCTCCCTGCCTCAGTCCATCCCCCCTCCGTCCCTTTATCCTTCCCTCCCTCACCTTCCTCCCTCACTTTCCTCCCTCCCACCCTGCCTGCCTCCCTCCTATCCCCTCCCCCTCCCTTACTTTCTTCCTCTCACCCTTCCTCCCTCTCTCCCTCGCTTTCCTCCCTCCCTTCCTCACTTTCTCCCTCTCACCCTCTCTCCCTCCCCACTCCTCCTCTTTACCTCCCTCACTTTTGCTTTCCCTGCCTCAATCCATCCCTCCCTCACACCCTGCCTCCCGCCCTTGCTTTTCTCAGTCCCTCACTCTTCTCAGTCAGGCTCCCTGGCTCCCATCCCAAAGAAGAGCAAGATGTGTGTGTTTAAGTCCATTAAGACCTGTGATTGACATCTACTGTAGCTCCAATACTGCTCATATTTCCTTTTCTGTTGAGAGGTCTTTCATTTCTCCATGGCCACAATCTTGTTTGATTTTTGGGGACGTGCTGCCCTCTGCTGGTTGAAGTTGATACACCAATTTATGTTGAATGAGATGCATGAATGAATAAATGTCTATTGAATATCTTAAAGATATTACACATTTTAAGTACCCACCCTACAGCTAGTGGATTGGATGAAGTAAAGTCAAATAAATTCAATATACTGACACAAGCATATCATACGTTGCATTGCTCCACCTAAGTACCCAACATTGGAAGTTCGCTAAATGGGGCGCTAGCAGCGCATGTTGCCGAACAAACTTTCAAACCGCTCTGTGTTGACACTAAAGTCTGATTACTAAGCCAGAGACGAGATACAACCAGGGAGCTGTTATATTTTTATTACATCCCTGCCATACACCCACTTTAATAACAGATAGACGCCTTATGACTGAACACACACACACACACACACACACACACACACACACACACACACACACACACACACACACACACACACACACACACACACACACACTCTCTCTCTCTCTCTCTCTCTCTCTCTCTCTCTCTCTCTCTCTCTCTCTCTCTCTCTCTCTCTCTCTCTCTCTCTCTCTCTCTCTCTCTCTCTCTCTCTCTCTCTCTCTCTCTTTGTCACCCATAATCACTCCCTCTCTGTCACCCATTATCACTCCCTCTCTACACAAGCACACCTCACCCCCTGTCTAATCAGAAAGGCAGGCAGTTTGACAAAGTCATGTGGCATCAAAAGGGACTCTAACCGGAGATAAATTGTTTATTAAAAATAGTAATGAACGTTGTAATTCTCTAAGGTGAGGTCACACTGTTGTTAGACTGCTTGCTTGTTTCCAGTGGCCCTGTGCAACGGAGATCCCTTATCTATTACAGATGTGAGTGGTTGAAATTACTAGAACTTTGGTTAGAGCTTACTCCAGTTTGAGCAACTGATTAGATCAACTCATCCACTTTGCACATGCTCAGTACTCACTGAAAGGAAAACTATGTCAAACTTCGGATTTCTTTCCACAAGTAGATGCAGTTATGATTTGATGTTTGTTATTTAGAATCTCAAAGATAAAATCTTTTTTTCATTTATTTTTTTATCATACGGTTATGATTTTATGACTTAGAAACAAACTGCTGTTTTCTGCAACCAAATTCTTAATAATATGAAATCCTATTTTGGGACATTTTAGACAAACTTTAACAGCTGACAATACTTCTAAACTGACCTAGATGAAAAATAATAAAGAAGTGAGAAAAAGCAAAGAGAAGAAAAAAAAAGTCCTTCCAAACTCTCCTATTCATGATTCTCTCTGCTGCCATGGCAACGAAACAGCAGCAAAAAGCACAGCCAATGAAACCTCTTCCTCT
>JAPMUY010004990.1:262500-267500 GCA_026901105.3 Galaxias olidus | reverse complement strand
CTTTTTGACATGCTGATGTTCCATAGTCTGGTTCACCACTGTTAGACTCGTTTGGCTTTACAGACCTCCACTTTTGATTCTTTCTTTCTTTCTTTCTTTCTTTCCTTCCTTCCTTTCATCTGTCCACTTTCTCACTGGTGGTCGAGGTCGTGTCAAACGTCCAGTCAGCCAACCAGCTGTCCAACCGGAAACCTGTCACTGCATTCTGTTCCTGGGAGCGACGACTCTCGTGGCATGTGTCGCCACGGTGACAGAGAGAATCAGCACTGACCTCTCCCTGAATGGTCATGAGGTCACCACCGTTCTGAGAGCTGGGTGTCATGACGACAGTATGTGCAATAATGTCATGCTGCTGAGATAAACAATACATGAAACAGGTTATTTTCAAAAATATAAAAAAAGATAAACGCTCAGATTTCAATATCTGCTTATTAAAACAAAAAATAAATACATTTATTTTTCAATAGCTGCTTTAAAAAAAACATTAAACTACAGCTTGATAGTATGATATGAGATGATGTTCCTATTCCCAAAACGGCTCTCTAGCTATTGTAGAGGCTTGGTCAGAGGAGCTTTCTATTGTGAAGGATGTTAAAAATGTAGATTCAGTTTCAGAATAATGAAACAAACATCACAGGCAGATAATCAGACAGAGATATTATGTGCTCCAGGCAGCTATATATTGAAAACCTGTGATTTGGCCTTGGACTACTAGGCTATATTTAAGAATGTATGGGCAAGTGTTGCACTCCGCTCCGAAAGGGTTCAAACCGTTGCCGTGGTTACGAGAGTGCTATCGAAGCGGGCTGCCAGAGAGTGCGGACTCGCTAGCAAAAAAAAAGAAGGATGGGAGAGTGGGACAACCTTAGAGAACTCAATATTCTAATGCCGGTGTTTTCAAATAAAATTGTGGATTTATTTTTATTTTTTTCAAGGAAATAACTTAAATTACTTTATGAGTGCTTCATTTGTAATTTGAATAACATTTGTAAGTTATTAATACCATGGAAGTGTTGCTGAATGTTTCTTTCAGACGCCATTACCTTTGGCTGAAATGCACAGCTAAAACAAGCCTTCGCGCACGTTGACTGTTCGACGGCTTTTAAAAGGGATATGTTTACAGTGCATTATAAACAATTAGCGTCTGACACCGTTGTAGCCTTTAGATGCTGAAAAACATTATAGCTCTACAGCGCTCGTGAGTCTGGAGAATGATGTGAGTCAGTCTCACCACACGCATGCACACACCCACACACAGGGTTCAGTAATTGGCCAGTTAGCGAAGATAAATCCGTAGTTATCAGAGCTCTTTGAAGCTAATTCCGGAGGGGCAGTAAACTCACTAATTGTGTGTCAGCGCTAGTGTCTGTGCGTGTCACTCACAAGCAGGGACAGCTGGCCTCACCAAAACCACCACGGGGACAAAGAAGAAGAAAGGTTTTCACAATATGTGTGTGTGTGTGTGTGTGTGTGCGTGTGTGTGTGTGTGTGGGTGCACGTGGGCACGTGCATGCGTGGGTGTTTTGAATATTGAGCCATTGTTTGGCATTTTGGCATGTGGTATGCTGGAAAGAGCACATGGCTGGTCCACCCCCTGGAAAATTCACTGGGCACACAGAGAGAAAGAGAGAGAGGGGGGGGGGGGGTTAGGGTTAGAGTGGGGGGGTGGGGGGGTGGGGTAAAAACACAAACAGATGAAGAGAAGGACAACAAGCAGTCCAGAGGGAGAGAAATTAAAAGCGAGAGAGGGGAGAAAGAGAGAGAATAGCGTGATAGAGACAGAGAGAGAAATAGAAAAAGAGAGAGAGACAAAAAGAAAACGAGATAGACAGAAGGAGGGGCAGACAGAGGGTGGTACCAGGGGGAGCATTGTACTGTACAGTTGGGTGGAAAAGAGAGAGAGAACTACAATGGACGAGAAAGAGAAAGAGGGAGATAACAGGAGATATACCATACATAGGACTAGAGAGAGGGAGAGAGAGAGAGACAACAGAGAGAGAGAGAGAAAGAGAGCGAAGAGAGAGAGAGCGGAGAGAGTGAGAGAGAGAGAAAGAGGGCAGCGAGAAAGGGAGAGAGAGAGAGAGAGAGAGAGAGAGAGAGAGAGAGAGAGAGAGAGAGAGAGACAGAGAAAGAGAGAGCGGGGAGGAGGAAAGAGGATCAGAGAGAGAGATAGAGATGATCAGAGAGAGAGAGAGAGAGAGAGAGAGAGAGAGGACAGCGTAGAGGCTGGGGCAGTCCCTCTGTCACAGAGCTAACCCCTCCCGTCAGCCTACTACCTGCTCTGAGTGCCTCAGTAGTGCTGGATTCCACCACGCCGTGCACACTACAGCGAGCTCTCCCTGCTCACACACACACACACACACACATACACATACACACACTACACACAGACACTACACACACGACACACTCTCATCGCTCAGCTCCTCTAAGGCAACTGACAAACGGTGAGTTGATAATATGTATCTATATAGATTTATTTTTATTGTCTTTGTCTGTTTCCTACTTTATTTGTTAGTTTTTTTTCTGTACAGTATCTTCCGCTTCTCCCTCTGTCATTGTACTTTTCCTGTGTGAATTAACTGCAACTTCTTCTCCAGCCTATCAAATTAGTATGTGAATACATTCCCTCCAGTGGATATAAATAAATGTTTGTTTTAGACATACAGTATGTACAGTACAGTGTCAAACTCAGTGTGATATGGGGAATATCCTCGTTCTTGTGTTCAAACTCCAGTTTGTAGTATGGACACGGTTTTATTCCCACAGTGACATGGTAATGTACGTGATTTGACCAAATCTTGGCTAGAAGCCAAACATATGCCGACTTCTTATCTTTCTCCGTTGATTCCCTTTCGGAGCATCGGCTCCAAACTTCCCCAGACGATTAAAATAAATCACCAAGCCACCTCGGTGGGTGTGACTGTTTCACACGTCCTGGTGGAGAAGGTGTCCAAACACCATTCGCTCAGTCTTTGTTGTCCTCCTCTCAGTTCAAGGGCTAAACTCCCCCTCCCCTCGCCTCCACCCCGCTGGGGGTCCCTGCCTTCAAGATTCAGTAATCTTTTAAGTCCTCGTTTAAGCTGTTAGCTTTGGTTCTCCGGTTCTCTGCCTCTCCACAGGGGGGGGGGGGGTGGGTGTGGGGGGGGGGGGGGTCTGTGGAGCGTTCTCTGCCGGTTTAAAAGGCCACTAGCAGTCACCTTCACCCAGACACTCTGGGACTGTGTACTGGGATTCAATGGGGGGGAGCTAGTGCTAGCAAGTGACTAGTGGTTTGCTTTAATGTACTTCAGAGCTTAGAGGTTTCACTTAGTTAACATCCGTTTAATGGGATTTTGGGGGGTGTTGTTTTTTAATCTATGGTGGTTGTATCCGTACTTGTTAGACGTGATAAAAAATACAGATTTGAGGAGTTAAGATGCTGGTGTTCTATGCCGCCTCCCCCACCCCTCTCTCTTTTTATCTATCTACCTAATGATTATTTACCCTACACAGCCCTGTTGCATGTAGTACATACGTGTATATAATAATCTCTGTCTGTCTGTCTGTCTGTCTATCTATCTATCTATCTGTCTGTCTATCTATCTATCTATCTATCTATCTATCTATCTATCTATCTATCTATCTATCTATCTATCTGTCTATCTGTCTATCGGTTTCTCTTTCTCTCTGTATTTTGGTATATGTCTCACTGTTTAGCTCTCTCTCACTCTCTCTCCTCTCTCTCTCTCTCTCTCTCTCGCTCTCTCTTTCTTTCTTTCCCTCTTTCTCTCTGTATTTCTGAAAATTCTTTCTTCACCTCTCTCCCACTCCTTCTTAGACTTTTTAACACACATGCACACACACACACACACACACACACACACAAACACACACACACACACATACACGCACACACAAACACAAGCACACTAACACTCATGCACTCACTGATAAACACCCACCTCCACATCGTGCACGCTGGCATACAGAGGGCCGTGGCTCAGGGCAGCGATCCCCCGTGTTGGCCTTTCCCTCCCACACACCTCCATCATAACACAGGCCTGATGTTTCAGCACACACTGGAGCAGGGACAGGAGCTCAGAGCAACACACACAGAGCTCAGAGAAACACACACACACACACACACACACACACACACACACACACAGCGGAGCAGGGACAGGAGCAGGGAGCAACACACACGGAGCTCACAGCAACACACACACACACACACACACACACACACACACAGCGCCACACACCTCCGTCATAAAACAGGGCTGACGTTTCATCCCACACTGCCTGCAGTGTGGCTCCTGGAGCAGTGACAGGAGCTAACAGAGCTCAGAGCAACACACACACACACACACACACACACACACACACACACACACACACACACACACACACACACACACACACACACACACAGCGTTCCAAATCGTCCTCAGCAGTCATAGCCTAACCACCAATGGAGAGATATTTAACACGTCTGTTTGTTTAGCTAGCATGTGCTAACTATTACTAGCATGTGCTATTACTAGCATGTGCTAACTATTACTAGCATGTGCTATTACTAGCATGTGCTATTTAGCTAGCATGTGCTGACTATTACTAGCAAGTGCTATTACTAGCATGTGCTATTACTAGCATGTGCTAACTATTACTAGCATGTACTATTACTAGCATGTGCTATTTAGCTAGCATGTGCTAACTATTTCATTGTAGGGAATTTTTATAGTTCTAAGTAACCTGTTAAACTCATAATAACTAGTATTGTACTTAATAATAAATAGTAAGAGTATTGGAAAAAATCTTTTCTTAGCGTGAGCAATAGTTCTGGATCTTAAGGCAAATGAATAATACTCTATAAAAATGTTTGTCTGATCACTTACATTAGTGATGGTAGCTTATACAGTATGACGTTATGTATGAATTTAATATAATACAAACAGAGACCAGTAGATGGATATGCTTTGGTAGGACATGGTGTCGATGCAGATCATGAAAGGGTGCTG
>JAPMUY010004990.1:120000-252500 GCA_026901105.3 Galaxias olidus | reverse complement strand
GCCAGGCTAACAATAGACACACACACACATACACACACACACACACACACACACACACACACACAAGACAATAACAATGTGTCTGTCTCTCGATTCTTAAACGCTAACCCACAGACAAACCCGCATAATAGGAGGCTGTTGAGTTGTTCTGTCTGTCGTGTTGAAGGGTAATTATAATGTGTTTGTAGTCGTCCCAGACAAATAATCCTTTTGGATGAGTAATAGATGTGCATGACGGAAACGTTTTTTTAATATTTTTATTTATGAAAGTGTTTTTAAGATGGAGGGCTGTTGGTTTATGAAGCCGGTTTGGGAGTTTCCTAAAATGGTGGCAACAGTTTTGTTAACGGGAGTCTTCTGACGAGTTATTTATAGGAAGGAAACCGCTAATTTGTTACAGAGAACAGGTGGAAACACGCTTGCACACACACACACACACACCAACACGTACACACACACACACACTTACACATGAACACACACATATGCACACTTACACACGCACAGTTACACACACACACAACACACACACAGTAACACATACATGCACACACACACTCACCACACACACACACACACACACACACACACACACACACACACACACGGTGGGGACACACACACACACACAGAGAGGTAAATCACAGTCGAGGGTGTGAGGGGCCAACCTGTCCGTGTTCCTTCTCTGGGGTTCCCTTCTCCATCTTGTCTCCTTTACTTCTTGACGTGGTATGTGCTCCTCGCTGTGTCCTCCGCCTCTGGAGCCCTTCTCCCTCTGGTACACACCTAAAGCTTAAATAGATTGACACAGGTGGGGGGAGTGGCCAGGAACTAAGAAGGTGCAGGGGAATGTAGTGGCACAGCCTCAGCCTTCCCTTAAAGGGCCGGCTCCCCCCTTTTCCCTCTTCTGTGGGGAACCTGCCATAGGCTGGGGCACCACAACACACAAACACTTACACACAACACACACACACACACACGCACAGTTACACACACACGAACACACACACAGTAACACACACACGCACACACACACACACACACCAACACACACACGGACATCAGCATCGTATTTGATTTTGCTGTGAAGACATGACCTGGTAACACAAAATAAAGAGTGTGGGACATTCTGCACCCAGGAGCGTTCTGCTCTCTGACTGGACAGATTAATGTGCTCCTTTACGACTCACACCTCCCTGTTAAACCTTTTGATATGGGACGACAGCAGGTGGAATACCTCTCAGACATACCATGGGGGGTTGCGTCACTGAAACTTGTGTATTGTTTGTTTGTTGTTGTTGACGCAGGACAAAAGAAGAGTCCAGGAGGATATCGCAAAGAAAAAGAGACAAATTGACGAAGAGAAATTGAAAGTCCAGTATATGAAGGTGTGTCTGGATCTCCACACGTCCAACCACAATTACACATATCAGCAAAACAGAAGGAGATGGAAAGTTTGGAGACGTATTGGTTGACGTGTTTTGTACAAAGCCACAACAAAATTGTTCCTGAGAATTAATGTGTGCGTGTGTTTGTGTTGTTTGTGGTGGCGGTTTGTGTGTGTGTGTGGTGTGTGTGTGTGTGTGTGTGTGTGTGTGTGTGTGTGTGTGTGTGTGTGTGTGTGTGTGTGTGTGTGTGTGTGTGTGTGTGTGTGTGTGTGTGTGTGTGTGTGTGTGTGTGTGTGTGTGTGTGTGTGTGTGTGTGTGTGTGTGTGTGTGTGTGTGTGCGTGTGTGTGTGTGTGTGTGTGTGTGTGCGTGTGTGTGCGTGTCCGTCAGAAAAAAGCCCTGCGGGAGCAGTGGCTGATGGACGGTCTGAGCCAGCAGACAGAGGAGGAGCTGGAGGCCACGAAGGCCCAGGCTCAGGAGGACCAGGAACAGACCGTCCTGCTGCTCAGCAACATCAACAGGTAACTGCCTGGATACGACCTCTTTGTGTGTGTGTGTGTGCATGCACGTGGGCACGTGCATGCGTGGGTGTTTTGAATATTGAGCCATTGTTTGGCATGTGGTATGCTGGAAAGCACATGGCTGGTCCACCCCCTGGAAAATTGTGTGTATGTGTGTGTGTGTTTGGGTTGGTGTGTGTATTTGTAAGTGTGCCCTCTGACTTTTAGTGTCTTAGAACACTACAAAATGTTCTTTGTGTCCATCTTGCTGCGTGATGCATAAGTGTGTGTGTGAATGTGTGTGAGTGTGTGTGTGTGTGTGTGTGTGTGTGCGTGTGTTTGTCTACGCACTCTTCCCGCGCATCAAACAACAGCATCTACCCACATTCCCAGGCTTTCAGGACTGTCATGGTGGGAGCCACTGGGAAGATCACATCGGGATTGTTCACCACTCTCTCTTCAAGTAACCCTGGCCTACCCCTCTGTGTGTGTGTGTGTGTGTGTGTGTGTGTGTGTGTGTGTGTGTGTGTGTGTGTGTGTGTGTGTGTGTGTGTGTGTGTGTGTGTGTGTGTGTGTGCGTGCGTGCGTGCGTGTGTGTGTGTGAGGAGCTTTGTTCCTCAGCCAACCAAACTCCCCAGACAGTTGACCATCTCGCCGTTACGTAACCCGTCTGCTCATCCACTGAGCTGTCCTATTAAAGTCACTCGTGGGTTAACTCCACCACCAGACGAGAGTGGAAGGTCAACCTGGAGATTATAGTAACCTGGCAACCACGCAGACGCACGCTCTCCTGGAAAAATAACGGCTTCATTCGACAGACGTGCTCTGAAAATAGTTCCTATGAAACTGTCAATCAGTGTCACATGTTTAACAAGTGTATTTCGAGTATAAAACTATTTGTGGGATGAAACAATATAATTTCATCTATAAATTAATTATTTACAATATAACAACTATGTACATGTGGATGTAATACATGGAATAAAATATGTTGATGCTTTCTTTGGGAAATGAATTGTACTAAGTTAGCAGTAGCACCGTTAACAGAACATTAAGCAGCTTGCTCTCCTGCGGTCAGTTTTAGCCCAAAGCAGGGTTTGTGGCTCGAATTTTTTGGTTTTGTGAAATTGCGCTCAGTGGTTTCATTTATATCTAATGAATTGCTTCTGGACGGCAGCACAATATATTGGCGAGGAAATGGAGGGTGATTTGATGTAACCTCTTCCTATCCTGGCTCTTATTTGTTGTTATTTGGCCACCCGAACGGACGAGACGTTGACCTTGAGCTTTGCCCACCGAGCCGTTTCCAAGCCGACCGCTAGAACGGGTGTAGTAACCAATCAGGCTGGGAATCCTCTCCTCATCACTCAAACAAAACAACCTATCAAAACTGACCTCTGGTTTCAGTTTCAAACCAACTGTCATGCTCCAATCTCAGGATTCTGACATGACAGAGAGTTAATCTAGAAAACAAGCAGCCATTGAGACTTTTGCAGTGAATATATTTACAGGTTTGGCAAATTCGTAATAGAAAACAAGATCACAATAAAATAATCAAACAATAAATCTTGTTTTATATATATTTTTTAACTATATTATTTTTAATGCAAACGCTTGCTTTCATTGATTTATTTGATTATTCCCCAGTGGCAGAAGCAACAGCACCCAAACACATTGTTTACGTTGTCGCACTCGACCGCAGGTGAAAGTAATCGGTTACGAGTCTATGAGTCGGCCATCTTTAGGAGTCTATATTCTTACCCTTGGTCCCACTTGTTCTACAGGATTGAGAAGGAGGTGGACGAGCTGGAGACACAGGAACTCAACATCTCAGCCAATGAGGAAACCATCCTGAAGCGGCTGAAGGAAGTGGAGAGGACGACCGAGGACATCATTAAGGTAGGGTCATAAAAGGCTGCTCTCATCCACTTCACATACCTCCTCTGCTCTAGTTCCTCACATTTAACCCTCCTTCATGGTATCATTTACTCCTAAATGGTGCAACTTCATTGATACAATTATAAGCATTGCATGATGCTTTAATTTACTTTTAACGTTCTGAACGTTGCATACTTTTATACTTTTCTGTATTCTGCTTGAAGTTGGTGCATTATACAATGTACTATATATTTTCACTGCTTGTCTTCCAAGGCCTATTGGATACTTGTAGGGCTTGGAGTGCATGATACCTAACTCTGATTGTGTGTGTGGGGGGGATCTACAATCTAATTTTACCATGCTTGGCTTTTTCCTGGATAATTATTTTAAGGGAAAGTGAGTGTGCTTCTAACGAGATCTGACTGCTGTGTGGCTAGTGAATGATAGTTCATACTTTGGAGAAATTAGTGATGCTGGGTTTTTTTTAGCAGGAATCGGAGCACAACACTCTCTAAAAGGTTACTTTCGATTATTTTTTTTAACTCTTGTTTTGGTTCTGTGAGCAGTGTCGGCTCTGACAAATCTGACTAGTCCGGCGATTTTCCTCTTAACCAACTAACTTGGCCGCATGGCGATTGTGCCCCTTTGGAGTGACTTCTTTTGAGTGATATTTCGGCAACGTCTTCATGTTTTTGATCTCGAATCCACGTATCTCCACACAGGAGTTGAATGCGGAATTTGATGCAGGTAAAGAACTCTTACGTTTGTTTGTTTGTTTGTTTGTTTGTTTGTTTACTTGTTTGTTTTAGCTACGACGATCAAAATGCATATTATATTATTAACAATTTTGTAAAAGATGTAACTTAAATAATTTACAATATTTGAACATATTTTAGCTGATAAATATAAAAAGGCTTCATCACTTCAATACTTAGAACTGTCTTTAGAAGCATTTTCTGTATGTGTTCTGATATCTAACATATTAACCATACATTGCACTATACTAGCATGTCAAGTTCTTGACTATGAGTTGTATCCCTGACAGATCCTATCCAGTACATATGCTCACCCATACGCGATGTGGCCTCACCATACAAGCCAAAACCCTGCAAGAAACTCTACCAGCAAGAAGATGAGGATGAGCCCAAGAAAGGTATCAGCACAGAAGTTAATCAATGCATTACAACTCAAATATCACTTAATAACATATACTACATTGCTGCAAATGCATGTATACTGTATGTATACGTCTTCATATTAGTTACCTCTTCATAGGTAAGTGCATGAATGCATACATTAACAACACAAATATCATTTACTAACATATACTACATTGCTGCAAATGCATGTATATGTACACGCCTTAATATTACTTACACTACATTGCTACAAATACTGTATCTTTATATGCCTTAATATTACTCACTTCTTGTGAGGTTGGAGCCATCGTCTGTTTGGGGGACTTAGAAATAGGAATAACCACAGCAGGGATCGAGTATGAGGCTCAATATTACAGCGTTATGTGGTCTCGTGGGAGGCAAAAGTTTTCACATTTCTAAAAGAACGTTATTTCAAATTTCACTTTGATATGAGCTTTGGAACGGTGGACTTTATTTCCGTGTGGGCTTTTGTTCTTTATTTAAACAGTGTCTCGCAGAGATTCATTATATTTCTTTTGCTAAATATAATAATAGATATTAGATGAATCAGACATGAGACACTGATCATAATAAAACCACAGCTTCCCTATAATATTGAGGCTGTCTGAAGTAGTGTCGGGGAGAAAAGAAATCCCCGTTCTCCAAGCCTAGCGTAACAGCCTCACTGTCTCAGCACAGCCTAGCATAACAGCCCCACTGTCTCAGCACAGCCTAGCATAACAGTCCCACTGTCTCAACTGAGCCTAGCATAACAGTCCCACTGTTTCAACACAGCCTAGCGTAACAGCCTCACTGTCTCAGCACAGCCTAGCATAACAGTCCCACTATCTCAACACAGCCTAGCATAACAGTCCCACTATCTCAACACAGCCTAGCATAAAAGTCCCACTGTCTCAACACAGCCTAGCATAACAGCCCCACTGTCTCAACACAGCCTATCTCTCAACACAGCCTAGCATAACAGTCCCACTATCTCAACACAGCCTAGCATAAAAGTCCCACTGTCTCAACACAGCCTAGCATAACAGCCCCACTGTCTCAACACAGCCTAGCATAACAGCCCCACTATCTCAACACAGCCTAGCATAACAGCCCCGCTGTCTCAACACAGCCTAGCATAACAGCCCCACTGTGTCAACACAACCTAGCATAACAGCCCCACTATCTCAACACAGCCTAGCATAACAGCCCCACTGTCTCAACACAGCCTAGCATAACAGTCCCACTGTCTCAACACAGCCCAGCATAACAGTCCCACTGTCTCAACACAGCCCAGCATAACAGCCCCACTGTTTCAACACAGCCTAGCATAACAGTCCCACTGTCTCAACACAGCCTAGCATAACAGCCCCACTGTTTCAACACAGCCTTGCTGATTAGGACTCCTGCTGTTTTGGTTATGCCGTTTACACAAAGCTGTCATTACATACGTTACACTGACGCAAATAGAAAAGCGATTGGTCTGTTAAAGCATACCGTGCAGTAGCTTGATAATAAGCTAAGCTGTCATAAACGTAACATTTATTAACATTGAATCAATGAAAATACATAGATTTTGATGTAGAATCAACCCTTAGATAAATATCTTTTTAACCATACTTATGATTTTTTGTCTTGATATGATATAACCAACGATTAATAAACAATATAATGTTTAGTTACAGTTACATAAAAATCTATATTCCATCTTAATAAGAAAAAGAGTATTTATTTTTGCAGCCCTGTTCGCCATGGAGATCAGCGTAGAACGCGACATGAAGACCGGGGAGAGCCAGGTGGTCGCCACGACGACCGTCTCCCCGCAGGAGTTCCACGAGCGCGGCGTGAAGGTCTTCGACGACGGCAGGAAATCCGTGTACGCCCTGCACCCCGCCGAGGGTCGCGGCAGCGTCACCCCCACGGCCCTGACCAGGTCGTCCAACGGGGAGTGTGGGGGGTCGGGGGTGGTGGTGGAGGAGCTGACCCCCGTGGAGGTGGAGGAGATGCTCCGCCAGGCCACCGACAGGAAGGTGCCCAGCGAGGTGCAGTACCACCCAGCCGTCTACTCCTCTCCCTACACCAGCAGCAGCAGCAGACCCTCCACCCCCAGGAGAGGGGACCAGGAGCTGGGGGAGAGGCCGCCCAGGGACAGCCCTGGTCCTCAGGGAGCCAGGAACCATGTCAGGACGGCAGGCCAAACACCCGGATCACCGGTGACGGAGAGATTAGCCACGGACGGAGGAATGTGGTGTGACCTTGGACCTTGGAGGAGTCCGACTCCGAGCCAAACTCTTAATCGCTTTATAGAGGCCTCACAGGAGGATGGAGCTTTAGGTAGCCCGGCACAGCAGGGAACTCAGACAGCAACTCACACCATGAGTCAAACGCAGACGACCAGCTCCTTTATAAAAGCCTCTCCACTGTGTCAACCGACCCTCAGTCCGGGGTTGCAGGGAGACAAGACGCCCAGCCAGGTACCCAGCCCCAGCCCCGTCCAGAGAGAGTCCGTGCCCAGAGACGTGGCTCAAAGCAGGGGAGAGGGGAAGCAGACGAGTCCTGGGCCAAGGGGCCGCCACACTCCCAGCCACGGCCTCTTCCAGACGCACGTGTTGCCCAGAGACGGAGCTCCGAACCCGGGGGAGAAACCTTACATGTCCCCCGTCCTCCGTCACATCCCAACCGACAAACGCCAGCCATCACCGCTATCAGCTAGCGGATCCACCCCCGTCTCGCTCGCTAACGGCCGCGCCGCGGACCCAAACAGTCTCAGCCCGCCGGCCCTGGTCTCTGTGACCTGCCGGTCCGAGGGAACGCCGAGTCCCATCCACTCCTTCTACAGATCCGCCGACTCCTACAGCCCGATGCCCTCCTCGGCCTCCCGCAAACACGGAGAGGGCCGCAGCGCCGGAGGCAGTCCCGCTCCGCCGGTGGAACTCAACGCGGACCACCTCCTCCGCCAGTCCCCGTTCTATTTGGACCGGGAGTCGGCGCTCAACCTGGTCAACCGCCTCCCGGACCAAACGGGGGACTCGTCGGAGCCGGTCACCATGATCTTCATGGGCTACCAGACCGCCGAAGACGATGACGAGGAAGAGGAGGACATCCAGGCGGAGCTGATCATCATCGGTGACGAAGACGATGGTGGCGGCGACGGGTGCCTGGCGTTCCACCCGGAGGGTTACAGGAGCCGAGTGTTTCAGCCCCAGGTGGGAGTGGCTACAGTGGTCTCCCCTGGAGGCCTGATAGAGGAGGCCCACCAGCACACACACTGTGACAGCCCTCCGCCACACAAGCCCACCTTCAGCTACAAGCCCTCCGGCCGCAGCGCCCTGCGGCTCTGATTGAAAAGAAAGGGACGGGAAGGGGCAAGGTGGAGGAGGACACTGCCAGCAGAAAGGTAGTCTCACCTTTCTGGGGAAAAAAAAGATGGCCGGCAGACCAAGAATCTTTAGAAAGATCATAAATCTGTTTCATCTATTTCTCCGTCGTTCTTTCTTTCTTTCTTTCTTTCTTTCTTTCTTTCTTTCTTTCTTTCTTTCTTTCTTTCTTTCTTTCTTTCTTTCTTTCTTTCTCTCTCTCTCTCTCTCTCTCTCTGTCTGTCTGTCTCTCTGTCTCTCTCTCTCTCTCTCTCTCTCTCTCTCTCTCTCCCTCTCTCCCTCTCCCTCTCCCTCTATCTGTACCTCTATTTCTATATCCCCTGCTTTGTTTCTTCATTTTGTAACCCCTTGATTCTTACTCTCTTATATTTTGTAGATCAAAGACCACTTGCACTCTGCAGGAGATCTTTTTACACCCTGACCCTACTGAGCTAGTTATCCAGATTGTTCATGTTATAAGTGCCTTATATCTTTCTCTCTCTCTCTATTTATTTCTATATATTTCTCTCTGTCTTGCTGTATTCTAACCTGACTGCAAAGGTGTTGGACAAACACTATTGCCAGTCACTAACAAAGGAATTTTCAATACAATGTCGCCACCCAGTGGCACTCCTGAATCACAAAACATCAAATGCAATGTGTGTCTAAAACATCAGTAGCTGTTTATTTTTCCACGACGAGTGAGACAATCATTATATTGATGTAAAATGAATACTGTATTCAGTTTTACATTAATTGTTTTGTGGTTTAATAATGTTTAACTAATAAATTATTCTGTATCCATTCTGTCAAAACTAATAAAAAATATGTTTCATTAATAACCAGTGTGTTCCATTTCTGAAATAAAAAACAGTAACTTTCAAATTGCCTATCACCACTAAACATTTGCGAGTGGTTCTTAAAATAATATTATAGAGAATGTATGTACTTAACAATATGTACTATCTAATAATCCGCAATTTCACTTGAATAATGCTCCTTTGCATTATCTACTATGTGAAATCACAGTTCATCTGAAAAGACCTAAGTCACACATTTTGCCATGTTCAATGCTTTTAAAAGGCAATTCTAATGGTTTTCACCTCTAAGATCTTGTTCCTCTCTGTAACTCCATCATCGTTGCCATGAAACCAAATGTGCGCTGCACACCAATGCTATTCATTTAGTCTGCTGCATTGAACCAGCCTGTCCTTGAGTGGTTCCTTTTTCTTCTTCTTCTTTCCTTCTTTTCTATAAAATCGGAGAAGTGAGGAGGCAGAGCAACTTGTGAAACAAAATGTAAAGCTTAAGAAATAAAGTTACATAACAATTCCCTTCTGTTGTTATGTAAGCCGTTCATTTCAGATGAGAAATGCATGCCCATCGAGAATTGTAATTATTTTATGGTATGCCGCAACAGGCATACTTTGATGCCTCTGATTCAATTTTCAACTCTCATAGGAAAACAATTTTGCATGCCTCAAGCAAGAAATTGTACGCTTGTGTGATTACATTGCAATCAGGTGAATTCTTCAGACTTGCAAAGCACACTCATTGTAGGTTGAATTTTTATGAAAAGTGAAAACAAGAAAAAAATAAAAACAAAACAACTGATGCATTTCCCCTCATTTCAACTCCTCCACAGCCCTTGGAAGGAAACTAGCGAGGGAAAACCAAACTGCCAAAGTGTTCTGATTCCAGGCCACAAGGGGTTAATGTTCCACGAAGAAAACAAAATCAAACAAAAAAACAAACAAATCTATGAGGTCCTTAAAGAAGAACAAGAAAGACTCCTCGGACCTGACACAAGAGAATGACGATGAACTAATTAATTATGTTTTGAAATAATTTTGTCTTCGCAGTGATTGTTGCTCAGAGTGTCAGCTTGGACAACGTTATATATATACCAGTCATAATTAGTATTCTTCCGCTTCTGTACTAAATGTGCATATTTATTTTAGCACGATAAGATGCAAAAAAGAAATAGAACAGCCTATGCCTACTTAAAGGGCCCCTAATGTAAGATTTGGACTATTTATTTTTCTAGCATTATTTTATCACTTATAGGGATTTTACCAACAACATGAAAAAGTCAAATCTGTGTCTTGTGCATTTTCTGTATTTTACCTCTGACAACACATCTACCCTATTTTACAAGCTGTTCTGAATTTCACTGATTTGTGACGTAGAAAATTCAAGTCAATCTAATTGGCCAATCACAGGGACTCTACTCCGGCCGCAGCCATGACAACAGCGGAATGTTACTGTCCCTAGCCAATAACATGACTCAGCTGATGATTGTTAATGAGCAATGGGCTAAACTCACGTTCACCACTGAAAATGGCATGTGAGTTGGAAGGGAAGAAAGAGGCACCTTAGAATATTGATTTAAAGATATTAAAAAAATTTTGTTCTAATATTTTTCAATGTGCTTCATAGACACCAAGGAAGCACACAAAAATGTATGATTGTCTACATCATGGGCCCCAATACCAAGATAGCTTTCTTTCTGCTGTCTTTGCTGTTGTGCTGCTGTATACTACAAGCCTTAATATAACTGAATGTGATATAACTTAGCTGCTTACAAGTGTTCTCTTAGCCTTTACCTTCAAAAATGTTTTTTTTCTAATTGTGTTTAAGTTTAAAATTAAAAGGTAATACAAAAGGACATTTGAAAGAAATCAGTAATGTTTTTAGTAAGAGTCTGATGAAGGGGCGCCCTGCAGTGACTCCGAGAATGACAAAATGTTTTTCTCGTTTTTTCTGGAAGTTGAACTGAAAGTGACGGTTGAAGTTTCCGGTTGCAATCACAGTCTCATCAGTGTTGTTTTTTCACATTTAAAATGTAGGCAGTCTTAGTGTTTCATCTTTATTCAGTACTCTACAGAGTGACTAAGTTTGTGTGTGTGTGTGTGTGCGTGCGTGCGTGCTAGCACATCTCTATGCGTACGTGCGTGCATGTGAGTGCCGCTGAGTGTGATTGTGTGCCTTTGCGTTTGACTGCAGAAAGCAAGTCACTGCATCACGCAGAAATGCTCCGCTATTGGCTGCTTCCACCCCCACCCCCCCCCCCCCCCATACCACTTTCTCCTAACCACTACCACCCCCATCCAAACACACACACACACACACACACAGAGAGAGAGACACAGACACTCAGAGATTCAGCGAGAGCTCCAGTACGTGAGGTGGGAGAGACATAGAGTTACCAGCTTAGCGCTGCCTCCTTTCAGCCAGCTTCACTCTCCTATAGCATCACCTCCAGCACAGCCCGACAGGTAGGGACATCACTACAATACTAACACACCCAAAGTTTTTTTTGTTTTGTTTTTTGCTTTGGTTTATTCAAAGGGGTATAGATTACAGACTTTAGTAGTTATCTGTTACCTGGTGATGTGGATGATGATTGTGGGGTTTTAATATTGATGTTATGAATAGGGGAACAGAGGATGCTAAAATGGGCTTAAGTTAGGGCTGGTTACAGATGATGTAAGATTTATCGCTTTGCTGCAACGTTTTCTCAGTCTGAAAGGGTTTAAAATGCTGTCGTTAAAATGGTCCGCTATTACAGCGAATCAATGTGTTGCTGTTGAGAGAGTAAGCGCATGTGAGCGTGTGTGTGTGTGTGTGTGTGCGTGTGTGTTTGTGTGTGTATGACCATGTGCATGTGTTTAATCAAATCAATATATTTTTCATAAATCATTTAGAGGGTCATTTCTCTGGTGTGCTTAATGTGCCATTGTAATCCAGGGCTTTTTCCATCCTTTTTTATCAGCTTGTGTGTGTTTTGCTGGAGGATTCAGAGGGATGATCATGACAAAATAGCAAAAACCTGTACAGGAGCTATAATTTGTGGCTTTTTTTCTTTGGGTTATATTAATAAATCGTTTCAAATCAATATCATTTCTCTGTTGGTTATTTGACACTTTACTGTGTGGAGATTTCATTTTACAAGTCTCAAATATGTGATATTATATTGTGCAACATTTATAGATGGAATAAATCAAACATTTACATATATATAGATAGATAGATAGATAGATAGATAGATAGACAGATAGATAGATAGATAGATAGATAGATAGATAGATAGATAGATAGATAGATAGATAGATAGATACAGATGTAGATACATACATACAGATATAGATACATACATATATACAGACATAGATACATACATACATACATACATACAGATGTACATTCATACATATGTACATACATACATACAGATATAGATATAGATACATACATTACATACATTACAGACATATGCCATACACTTATGACAGATGTGTTTTTCGCTTCCCAAACCGAAGTGGTCAGTCAATATTGCCAATTGATTTGCCCATGAACAATGAACGTCACACTCTTTCAGGACCACTGAAGGCGGGGGGGGGGGGGGGACTTTAGGGGGCCGATCCCTAACCCTCCTCTCAACCAATGAGAGAGACAGCAGTGGATGGTCTCTTTGAATGTATGGCTGGGCATGTCGTTGTACTGGGAGTGGGGTAGAGAGAACACTTTAGTGTGTGGATGAGAGACCGACGAGGGCCCCTCTCTCACCCACTTCACTCAAAACACCCATTAGTGTGTCCAGGGAGAATAGAACCAGGGACATAACAATAGGATAGTAATCTCATCACGCACTCTAGGCAAAATTAGGACGATTTAGACTGACTGGTAGTGCGTGCTCCATGAATATAAATACATGTTTTTTGGGGGGGGTCATTACAATCTCCTTTTCTTCAGTACAGCTGGGGGGTGTTTTGAATTGAACACGTCATTTTGTGTTTGTTATAGAATAGCATTCTAACATCACAGCCTGATGGTTTCAGAGGTGTCTATAGTGCAAAGGGTCCTCACACGGGTCTGGAGAAGCAGGTAGTTTACCTCCACAGGCAGCAGTGGCATACATAATAGCCAAACCCACGCTCAGCTTCCTGCTCCTTTCACTCGGTGTCTGCCCGGCGACCACAGGGACATGAGTGGTTCTCTTTTGTAACCAGATCAGCCTTGGAACCGGAGAAGAGAATCGGCAACATCCTTTCAGCTGGCTGGCATCGTCTTGACACGGTTGACGCACGTGTAGTCTCAGAATTACAACGTGACATTTTGTTAGTCGCGCTTTGAGAACGAGAAACAGAAAAGAGCAAAAAGCAATTATGTATGTAAAAAAAAAAAAAATGTCATGCCGGGCATGGACTTTCGGTTCGATGCAGGATTGACAGAACATGTAACAAACTGTTACATACTTGTACCGTAAAATTGATTCTACTCACCTAAAAGAAAACCATGCAATTATAACAGCAGGAAGGCCACTGTGTGGTTCCAATCTGAACCATCAAAATAACAACATTTCCTTCACAAAAAGTTTGAAAGTGTTGAACAAACTATTTTGCCATTTGTATCAGTACCATTTAAAAACAATATATTAGATCATGCATTATATTATATCTTCAATGTTGAACATTTTGCCGTGTGTGTGTCCAGAAACAGTTGACCTCTTTGTACGCGTTCAAATCAATAAAACCATTTTAGGAGAGCGCGAGGGGCCTTTTATCAATTAATTGAAAAGACCCATTACAGGGCTAGGCCTACATTGGTCCCACGTTGAACTCTATAGAAACCTCACTACTGGGCCCATGCCTGCACAACCACAGCCAGGAACTGTCTGGAGGGGTCAATCCCATCTCCACCAGTTGACTGATCTTAGTGGCATTTCTGCCAATATCACTCTCTGTCATTGGTGCAAGCCGAGCCACTCAAATGAAAGTTTGAAACCGGTTCTTCCCTCACATGACAACATCCACTAACCACACAACAACAACATCCACGTCGAAATGAAAGTGTGCAGGATATCGTTGGTCTTTTCTTTCACTCTGATTTTGACATTGTTTTATTAGCTCCGAGTCTGAATAGCGGTTTGGACACAGGGAACTGGAGATGATGTCTTTTTGGATGATTTGGTGGAACTTCCTGGTAGGTGCCTGCACGACTAAACCACATGGCGGGAGTAAAACCATCCTTTTCTAATTCCTGTTAAGTAAAATGACTTACAATGACCCATAGTCTTGGAAGTCGACCAGCAACCTGTTGTACCCTTTACTTTCTTACTCTCACGGATCGAGACATTATAGGATTGTAACCTACCGAATGCTTGAGCCTTTCTCCTCTCCCCCCACCTCTCCCCCAACCCCCCCCCCCCTCCTCTCCCTCCTCTCTCTCCCTCCTCTCTCTTCCTCCTCTCTCTCCCTCCTCTCTCTCCCTCCTCTCTCCCTCCTCTCTCTCCCTCCTCTCCCTCCCTCTTCTCTCTCCCTCCTCTCTCCCTCCTCTCCTGCTGAGTCTTCTTTGTGTGCTTGGCGTGCTAATGTATTCGACGCCGCATTACTTTGTTGGCATTATTGGGGACGTGGCGTGAGCGGGCTGTCGCTGGCGCTGAGTGGCGGTGAGGAGGTGGAGGCCTCCTGGTGAGACAGCTGAGCTGTGCGCTAAGTGTTATCGTGGCCCTCCCGAGAGTTGCCATGGCACCCACTCTTTTCCTCAATCTGCCATCTAAATGAGCTCTCGAGGATGGTGGGGGGGGGGGGGGGGGGGGGGTTTTTTTTGTTTGAGTTGTTTGGTCAAGCGGACCTTGAGAAAGCAGAGGTTATTGATATTACTAATAATGATGATGATGATGATGATGATGATGATAAGGAGGAGGATGATATTTGTTGATGCGGAGGAAGGGAGGAGGAGGTTAGGGAGAGATGGAGGTTAGAGTTAGAAGAATAAGAAGTAATACGAAACAATTGGATAACACTTGGCGCAGTGGAGTGTCGTCAAATGCACACGTGTGGCAGAAGGTGGTGTTTTCGATTTGATTTGTAAGCGGAGACATGGTTACATCTCATTCACTGCTGAATCCCTCTTTCTCCTGGACACTTGTTTGTTTTCACTAAACGACCTGTCATTAAAATTGACCGGTGCTAACAGGCAGGACAATCAAACACCGGGTCCTTTTTTGCCCCCCCAAAACTACTATTATAATAATATAATTGCAATTTTCAAACACTGTCACAGTAGTCAATACACAATGCACGTTGTCACAGCATCAGAAAGAAAGGGGGGCTCACATAGCGTTAGTGTCCGGTCAATCCACAGAGCCCCAGGGCTTTGGAAGAGGAAGTTCTGATTTCAGCCTTCAATTCTGCCACGCTGAAAGGCTTGAAAGGTGGAGGATGGAGGTTCCATAATCCGGTCAGGATGGAACTTCTTGGTAGGCATTAATAGGTGGTTGGCATAGAGACAGGTGTTACGACATCATTGTGAATGGAGCTAGCTAAAACCCATGTGCAATGATTTTCTGGAGACTTCACTATATTTGAGTCTGCCAGGGCAGAAAACGTTTAGAAAACAGTTTGAAGGACGTTTTAATTGTATTTTTAAATTTTATGTTAATGCAATGATTACAAGGGTCTGTAACAATAACGATGACATTTTCAGTTAGACAATTTGTTTACAATAATTAATGAGGACTAACAGAAAAACGTTGTGAAAACTTTAGTCAAACTTTTTTTCCTTTTCAACAGTAGCGGCAGCAGCATTAAAAAACATCATACACAATGTAAAAAACACTGCCTCTATTCAGTGAGAGTGTGCTGGTTGTGTCCTCTCATGTCCTCAGAGACTCGTTTCACCATGTGTCCTGGTTTCCTCTGGTGGTGTATGGGGACAAGACTCGTTTCACCGTGTGTCCTGGCTTCCTCTGGTGGTGTATGGGGACAAGACTCGTTTCACCGTGTGTCCTGGTTTCCTCTGGTGGTGTATGGGGACAAGACTCGTTTCACCTTGTGTCCTGGTTTCCTCTGGTGGTGTATGGGGACAAGACTCGTTTCACCTTGTGTCCTGGTTTCCTCTGGTGGTGTATGGGGACAAGACTCGTTTCCTCCTTGTGTGTCCTGGTTTCCTCTGGTGGTGTATGGGGACAAGACTCGTTTCACCGTGTGTCCTGGTTTCCTCTGGTGGCGTGTGGGACGAGACGAGGGGAACAGGGACAGCGGCCTCGGGCTATCCTAAAGCATGTGGGAGCATGAGTGTGTGTGTGTGTGTGTGTGTGGGGGGGGGGGGGTGGTCGGTGTGTGTGTGTGTGTGTCGCAGTTGTACTGTGTTTGTGTGTGTGTGTAGGGGGGTGGTCTATGTGTGTGTGTGTGTGGGGGGGGGGGGGGGGGTCGGTGTGTGTGTGTGTCGCAGTTGTACTGTGTTTGTGTGTGTGTAGGGGGGGTGGTCTATGTGTGTGTGTGTGTGTGTGTGTGTGTGTGTGTGTCATGATTGTACTGTGTTTGTGTGTGTGTGTGTGTGTGTGTGTGTGTGTGTGTGTGTGTGTGTGTGTATGAGTGTGGGTAGGTGGGGGGGGGTTATCCCCTTGGTTTCCTCGATTCAACTTTAGAGATTTGTATGTGTTTCTGTATGTGTGAGAGTGTGTAAAACAATGTGCATGTGTGTTTTCGTGTATTTTTGTGAATCTGCACGTGTCTTTGTGTGGGTATCCTTGTGACTCTGGTCGCATGATTGTGTGTGTGTGTGTGTGTGTGTGTGTGCGTGCGTGCGTGCGTGCGTGCGTGCGTGCGTGCGTGCGTGCGTGTGGCACAGCTATCCGACTGCAGGGACAGACCGGCTCAACGTGCGTAGGCGACAGTGCCAAGCCTGCAGTCTTACGTAATCCAGAGGGAACGGGGAGATACAGCCGACTAATTGAGTCCCGCTCGATATGTTATGCTAGTTCCTTGTCCATACGTAACCCACTTTACCGAAATGAGTCACCGCAACATAGTAAACAAACTACTTCAAGCACTTCCCCTGAGAATAGATTTCAAAACGTGTCTTTTGTCCCCTTGTACATGGGGTTTAAGTGCGTTTGTTGAACACAGATTAGGACAGATTTGTGATGCGTGGATGCTCTGGTTTCATTGAATCTCATTAAGCAGATCAAGTTGTCTGCCACAGCTTCCTTTATTCTCTTTTGCATAATCACTGTTGATTGGATGATTGTGCTTTTCAGGCTCTTGTTATTACTTATTGAAGAGGATAATGAAAAAAAACTGCAAAATAGGATCACAATTCTTTCACATTCTTTCAAAATATCGACTTTTGTACTATTTTGTACTAAACTATAATAAAGAGAAAGAACAAGATTGATGAGAGTGTCTAAAATAAATATAATACATATACTAACACAAATATATATACAGTGCCTTGCAAAAGTATTCACCCCCCTTGTCATTTTTCATGTTTTATTGCCTTACAACCTGGAATTCAAATGGATTGTTTGAAGGTTTGCATCATTTCATCCAGAGAACATGCCTACAACTTTGAAGATGTGATTTTTTTTTTATTGTGAAGCAAACAACAAATAAGGCAAAATAACAGAAAACTTCAGCGTGCATAAATATTCACCCCCCTAAGGTCAGTACTTTGTAGAGCCGCCTTGTGCGGCAATTACAGCTGCAAGTCGCTTTGGATAAGTCTCTATGAGCTTGCCACATCTTGCCACTGGGATTTTTGCCCATTCCTCATGGCAAAACTGCTCCAGCTCCTTCATGTTGGATGGTTTCCGCTTGTGAACAGCAATCTTCAAGTCTGACCACAGATTCTCAATTGGATTGAGATCTGGGCTTTGACTAGGCCATTCCAACACATTTAAATGTTTCCCCTTAAACCACTCGAGTGTCACTTTAGCAGTATGCTTTGGGTCATTGTCCTGCTGGAAGGTGAACCTCCGTCCCAGTCTCAAATCACAGGCAGACTGAAACAGGTTTTGCTCAAGAATATCCCTGTATTTAGCACCATCCATCTTTCCCTCGACTCGAATCAGTTTCCCAGTCCCTGCTGCTGAAAAACATCCCCACAGCATGATGCTGCCACCACCATGTTTCACTGTGGGGATGGTGTTCTTGGGGTGATGGGATGTGTTGGGTTTGCGCCAGACATAGCGTTTTCCTTGGTGGCCGAAAAGTTAAATTTTTGTCTCATCTGACCAGAGCACCTTCCTCCATACATTTGGGGAGTTGCCCACATGCCTTTTGGCAAACTCAAAACGTGCCATCTTATTTTTAACACTAAGTAATGGCTTTTTTCTGCCCACTCTTCCATAAAGCCCAGCTCTATGGAGTGTACGGCTTATTGTGGTCCCATGTGCAGATACACCAGTCTCTGCTGTGGAACTCTGCAGCTCCTTTAGGGTTACCTTTGGTCTCTGTGCTGCCTCTCTGATTAATGCCCTCCTTGCCCGGTCTGTGAGTTTTGGTGTGCGGCCCTCTCTTGGCAGGTTTGTTGTGGTACCATGTTCTTTCCATTTGAAGATGATGGATTTGATGGTGCTCCGGGGGATCATCAAAGATTTGGATATTTTTTTATAACCCAACCCTGACTAGTACTTCTCAACAACTTTGTCCCTGACTTGTTTGTAGAGCTCCTTGGTCTTCATGGTGTGATGCCTCTTGCTCAGTGGTGTTGCAACCTCTGGGACATTTCAGAAAAGGTGTGTTTATACTGACAGATCATGTGACACTTAGATTACACACAGGTGGACTTCATTTCACTAATTATGTTACTTCTGAAGGTAATTGGTTGCACCAGAACTTTTGAGGGGCTTCATAGCAAAGGGGGTGAATATATATGCACATGCCAATTTCCAGATTTAAATTTTTTTTAAATAATTTTTTTATATATATTTTTCTCATTTCACTTCACTAACTTAGACTATTTTGTGCAGATCCATCACATAAAACTCAGATTAAAAAACATTTAAATTACAGGTTGTAATGTAACAAAATAAGTAACAAGCCAAGGGGGGTGATACTTTTGCAAGGCACTGTATGTATGGCATAGTATATGATAAACATTTGATGCATAGCAATTTCACAGTGAACACTAAGTGAGATTCATATATCAGATTGAATTGTACAAGTCCACTACAAAAGTGTTACAGCAGGAGTGTGCTCGAGATTGACTTATAAAATAGAAATTTGTCGTTAGCCTTTTCATTATTGAGTGGGCTCCATGGTTTCGGGTAGAGTACCGTGTACAATAGGCTTTACACAGACACAGGGGAAATAAGGTGGCATTATGAGAAGACGGACACACCGAAGAGAAAAAGATCCGAAATGAAGAAGGGGATTGTAATGAAAGTGTTGAGGTTCACCCTGAAAAAAATAAGTAAAATATGGATTTTCATGTTCACAAATTGCTAAGGTCAGCGTTTCTGCCTTCAGCAGAAATCCAACACAATAATTCCCTCTTTTCCCACAGGAAAGTTTCTCACATTCTCAACCTTTCTCTTCCTCTCTCTCTCTCTCTCTCTCTCTTGCTGCTTCTTTGCGTCTTTTCAGAAAGCTACCACTGGCCCTGAAGAGATGGACGGCAGAGAACTGAACGAAGAAGGCTGCAGCGGCCCGACGAATCACAACGCGGACGAGCCGAGCCCCGACGCGGTCGCCATGGAGACCGCAGAGGCCGCGGCCGCCATGGGTACGGCGCCGGACCGCGAAGCGGAACCAGACGTGACGGAGTCGCCTGGAAGGAGGAGGAGGAGGAGCACCGGCCCACCGACGGAGGAAGAGGAGCAGGTTTGTCCAGAGGGAGACTCACTGGACCCCCTGGGGAAGAAGGTGGTGCTGGACATCTTGGCTGACCTGCCGGGCGGCCCAGCCGAACAGTTCGGGCCAGACGGCAACGCCAGTGGCCGCCTCCTCCGCGGCGCGGAAAGCCCCCGACAGAAAGAGGCGTTGTTCTTGGAGTCGGGACGACCCGAGGAGCTCAACAGGAACGAGTCTATCGCCTCGTCCATGTCTGACACGCTCTCCAGCCAGGACAGCGTTTACGAGAACGAGGCTCTACGCAGGAGGCAGGACTCCCCCGAGGTCGAGGTGGAGCCGGAGGTGGAACCGGAGGTCGAGCCAGAGGTGGAACCGGAGGTGGAACCAGACATGGAACCAGAGGTGGAACCGGAGGTGGAACCAGACATGGAACCAGAGGTGGAACCGGAGCCAGACTTTCCTGACCCCTGCCCAGAGGATGATGACGATGACTGTGACCCGGGTACGGAGGCAGAGGAGGCCGGGTATGAGGACGAAGAAGCACCGTACGACCCGCCTGTCATCGGCCACGTCCCCGAGGAGTCGATCCTGGAGCAGTACATCCGGGAGGAAGCCATGTCGGACGCGAGCAACGAGTCGGCCCACGACTTTTACCCCGAGGAGATCGACGAGTGCCTGAGAGTGGAGATAGCGGCCGCGTCGTCCGACAGCGAGTCGGAGGGCGACAAGTGGAGGGCCATTTTCTCCTCCTCCATCAACAAGGAAGACGACGACTCATACCTGGACAGCCTCCAGCTGAGCGCCCAGGAGCTGTTTGTTCAAAAAGTGGAAGTGAGAAACATGGAGAACAACGAGGATGACGACGACGGTAATTATATGGATCATAATGACGAAGACCCCCAAGTTGAATTCCCACAGGAAGAGGAAGTGTTAGAGCAACCCGTCGACGTCATTTCCTTCAGCACCCCTCCGCAGGAAGTGACGTACAACCCCATGGGCCTTCACAGCCTGTCGAAAATCTCTGAGGACGACAGTGAAAACGGGAGAGACTGGAATCCCAACATCAACAGCCACAACCACCAGCAGCAGCAGCAGCACGTTCACCACCACAGCTCAGACCCCAACAAGAAGCTCCCCAAAGACTTCTGCGTCATCCAGGAGACCAAGAGCGAGAACGTCAGCATGGAGCACGTCGACTTCCAGCTGGCCCGTAAACAGTGGCTGGAGATGGAGGAGACCACCAAGAACCTGGTCCTCTCCAACGCCGCCGCCAGGCCGCCGGGCGGCGGTTTCCACGGCAGCCACAGCTTCATGTACACCCCGGTCCGCAACGTGGAAAAGCCCGCCAAGAAGACCCACCACGACTTGGAGAGCCTGTCGCTGACGGGGGACTACCCCCACACCCAGTTCAGCCCTTGCTCCGAGGACTCGGGCCTGGACGACTCCAGCTACAGGTCCCCTTACGACGACCCGGAAACACCCGTGGAGAAGGAGATCCGCGTCGCCATGGAGAGGGAGGAGAACTTCCGACGAGAGAGGGGCTTCTCCAAGATGGGGAAATCCACAGACTGCGCCCCTTCCCGGAGCATCCCCAAATCCCCAAGCGTCCCCCTGACCCCGTCCTTCATCATCACGTCCTCGCCGGCCAAGGGCCCGGCAAGACAGGGAGCGAATGGCAACAACGTCATCATCCTGGAGCCCGGCCGAGACATCTCCTCCGGCGCCCGCCGCAGCACAGGTGGCAAGGACACGCTGACAGCCTGCGGAGGGGAGTGGTGCTCCGACGACAGCAACTCCAACGTGATCATCCTGGAAACGTCCAGTCTGATCATCCGGAGTGCCTCCGAGTTCTGCCTGAACACGGCCTGCGAGCAGCAGCCCCAGGAGAGCACGTTCCTGAACAACCCCTTCTTCAAGCTGCGTTCGCGAAGCACGCTGTCCCTGGTGGACGAGGAGATTAGGATGGTGCAACAACGGGAGGAGGAGCTGAAGAAGGAGAGGGCCAACGTTTACAGTTACAACGGAAGCCTGGCGGCGCCAAATATGATGGACAGCTTATCGTTCCGCAATTCAGGTGAGCTGAGGGGATGCAAATTTCTTAAGAAAAACACCACAAATTATGAACAATCGTAAATAAAACTGGCTAATAAAAGAAATATCATCTAAATCCGCTTCATATAAAATCTGATTTTTATTATTCTTCTGGCATTTTTGATTAATGATATTGTTCTGATTACTTATTTATGTAGATGATATGCCAATGAAGTGCAAGTCATCCCCGTCATCACCAATGAAAACTGCGTACAAGATGGATCGCTCAGTCCTGTCCTGTGATCACAGGGTAAGAGACGTATCTCTTCACATTCTCTTAACTGTGTTTAATCTTGAAGAGTAAACTGTGTTCCCTTTTTCCTTTGCTTTTCACAATAAAATAATACTGTCTCATATGTGTTAAAACTGCTAAGCTAAGGTTGTAGGCAATTGTACTTAAACTTACCACTCTACCAATCAATACTCTGGGGCAGTTGGAACACTTAGAGATGCATTCGCATTGCAGTTGTATATAGCGGTGTAAGAAAAAAATCGATTCACTTGAGTATTGCTATATTATGTTTAATGATACTGTATTGTATAAAAACAAGTATTGATTTTTCTTTTTACATAAAAAGTATACTTTTTTCCCTGTTTATATCTGTCAAATGGGCAAATGTTAATTCTATTGCTCAGATTGCACTAAAAGTTGTGCTATGATGTTGGATGTTACAGGGACTGTGATAAATACCAATGCAGATCCCAGTTTCTTTACTCAAAAGTTATACACATAACTGTTCTTTCCGCTGTAACAATAAAAATATAGCAATATATCGCCTTGCTTACAGTATCGCAATATATTGTGACATATTGAATTGTAACCCCTCTATAGTGATACTTATCATATTGCCAGATTCTTGCCTTGGTTTTTTAACCAAAAGCGTGAGACTACATCATTGATGTAAAGTAGTGTATAACCTATAGAGGGAATAATTAGTCATATTTCAAATTTCTTTGGTGGATAAATGTAACTGTCAGTTCAACAGATTCCTTCTATGACAAATGGTCACCACGTTTTGAGAAACACTCCCCTGTTCTTGAACGTAAAAGTTGCAAAACCTCTGTCGAGTAAACAAGGTCCTTCTCCTTGTCCTCAGTTCCCAGAGGTATACAACGGAGGCAGACGTAAGAGTGCCATGGCCTTGCGCTGGGAGGCGGGGGAGTTCGCCAACAACGAGTGAAGCTACACCGACACAACGCCGTCCGCTAGGTAAACCCCCCCAGCGGCAAGAAAAACAAATCATCGATACTTAACACATTCAATAGATACAGAGCTACATACTCATGTTCGTTCCATGTCCCACTGTAAAGTCAACATGCTGCTTTTGTGTAGTTATCGATGGCTTGGCCAAAGAGACAGACAATCGGCCATGTTTGTGGTCAAACCACTGAGAATTGTACAATCATGTGAAACACCTATTGGATATTTAGCAACTGGTTCTTCTAAGGGTTAGTGGTGTTCAGGGCTCGGGTTATGTGAGAGCCGGTGGGAGCTCAGCTCCCACAAGGAGGGGTCTGAGCTCCCATGAAAGCAGTAAAGTCATACATCTGTGGGGGTCGCCAATACAGTGCACCAATTAAGCGATTATTTATTTATCTCCGCCAATAACGTTAGAGACCCCCGCAAAGCTCAGATTATAACTCGAACCCTGGTGGTGTTTCTTTGAAAAATGAATGTGAGAAGGTAATTACCTACATAACATCCTCAGGGTAATTCAAATGAAGGGTAAAATGTGTTTCTTTTCCAAGATGCCTGAATGTTAAATGAATGTATTGTTTGGTCCACTGTTAGTAGACATTTTTGCCATGTAAATTGAATTTGACAACATATTTGAATGTATTGTCTCAGTAAAGCGAAAACTATCCATCCATCCATTAACTTAACCGCTTATCCTGTACAGGGTCACGGGGGGGCTGGAACCTATCCCAGCGGACACAGGGCGAGAGGCGGGGTACACCCTGGACAGGTCGCCAGTCTATCACAGGGCCGACATATAGGGACAGACAACAACTCACACTCACATTCACACCTATGGGCAATTTAGAGTCACCAATTAACCTGCATGTTTTGTTTTTGGACTGTGGGAGGAAACCGGAGTACCCGGAGGAAACCCACGCAAACACGGGGAGAACATGCAAACTCCACACAGAAAGGCCCTTGGGTCAGGTGGGGATTGAACCCAGGACCTTCTTGCTGTGAGGCAACAGTGCTAACCACCGAGCCACCGTGCTGCCCAGCGAAAACTATATTAATGTATATTTATTGTATTTTCATACTTTGCTTTTATGAAACATTTAATACTGTTTCAAGAACATTGTAATGTGGGCATAATATAACAAATGTTTAAAGTGCTCTAATGTTAAAGTAAAATTGCCTATATTTAAAGAAATATATTGTACTTTTTAAAGAGCTATGAAGTATTTGTTACAAAGCACTGCACAACTTTATTGACATTCCCTTTAAATCGTAATGTACATGTGTACAATGTTACAGCTAAAGTATATTTGCGAAATAGTTTAAATATTGATAATTTTCAAGGCAAGTATTAAATTCTACAGCCAACATTATGTTTCAAGTTTTAAGATCAGATTTTATGGAAAAACAGCCAATGCACCGGAATTGTCATAATTACAACATTGTCTTACATTTCATATGTGCTTAATTGTTACAGTTTTGCTTGCAGCAAAACATAAAACTGCTTGCTGACGTTTGGAATTGTGTTAAAAAAAGAGAGGAAACTGTATATTGATTGGTCCTCTTCATAATACAATTCTGTAGGTGATTTATATCTGTCTTATTCTTAAAGAAACTGTTCAAGAGATTAGTGCATCAATAAAATATGAATGAAATATATATATTTCCATCTTTCTTTAATAATGGCAAGGGAAGAAGTGTGGGGACTTTGATGTAAGGCAGCTGAGAGACAGGCACTGTTAGTTTGCCAGGTAAAGCTGATTCCATGAACAGATTATGTAGACTGTGAAAAAACACTTGCATTTGGCCCTTTGTGAAACACCAGAATAAAATGGATCTGGATTCACAAATATAATGACCTCCCCAAGTTTTGCAACAGGAGACTGGTATGGGTTAACTCACAAAACACAAAGAACCAATAAAGGTTTAATGTTTGTCGCAGTTTTTTTTTCAATGCACAAAACTACATTTAAGAAAAACAAAGTAAGATCACAAGTACATATTTAGAATTAATTCATGTAAGTAGAAAAACATTTAATTTCCAGTATCAATAATATATTCGTGTGTGTTGAGATTTCCAATAATTACGAAAAAAATTGCTAAAGTGGAGTGGAGTGAATCTGTGTAGAACCTTCGAACACACTACGCAACTTAAAACAATATAAATGTAGTTCTCACACAAGAGTTATAGCATCCATCATGGCACCAAGGAAACCTACATTTCCTAATATGAACACTACCAAGACAACTTTCTTGAACGTGGTACCCTGTGAGAAATAGAAAAACAATCTCAGCTGACCGTAATGAAAGACAGAAACAAAGTACGATTGAAATTACGGAGGTCAACAAAGTCAAACATACCTCTTGTATTGTCTGTGTGCCTAGTATCTGTTCTTTGTCCTCATTTCCACCGATATCTGTAGGCACAGACAGCAAAGTATATTCTGTTTGTAAAATGGTATAATCCTGTTTTGCTCATTCTTTATCTTGTAGTATGTTTGTAGGTTTGATGAACCAGCACGGTCAATCCTAACGTTCATGTTTTTATTAAAAAAAGGAACATTTTAATTGCTTAATTAGACTTTCAAAAGACAACTAACAGTCTTTGTTGACATTTCGACCCACTTGGTATTCATTTAATTGTATTATTGTGTGTTTGTGTGTGTAGGCAAACACTCTTATTTTCCTCCTGCTTCAAAACCAAATCAGAATTCTCCGCCTCCAGGCACCATACTATTCATTATTAATCCTGAATGACAAAAATAATCATTTCAAATTAATAAACGTATTTAAAGCACACACTAGAGAAGGCCATATTAACCCTTAAGGAAAATAATGTTCTATTTAACGTGGTTGTAAACGGTTTAATCCCACATCCATTCGGTTAGGACACCAAAACAATTTAGCATTTGACCCAATGAATCTAGCTCAACATGATCTCCTGATCCCATAGAGCTATAAGAAACAGAACACAAGGACAAGGTCTTTATAGAAGACTCCAAAACAAAGCAACAGCTCTTACACTAACCTACTGTACCACAAGACCCCATACACTAAACCTACCCAATAGAAATACATCTTGAATACAAAAACTACATATCCATGCTAAACCTATCAGTAGACCCCATACACTAAACCTAACCCATACAAATACATCTCCAATACAAAAACTACATATCCATGCTAAACCTACCAGTAGACCCCATACACTAAACCTAACCCACACCAACAAACCTCCATGTTAAACCTACCAGTAGACCCCATACACTAAACCTAACCCACACCAACAAACCTCCATGCTAAACTAACCAGTAGACCCACTTACACTAAACCTAACCCACACCAAAAAACCTCTATGCTAAATCTACCAGTAGACCTCATACAGTAAACCTAACCCACACCATCAATCCTCTATGCTAAATCTACCAGTAGACCCACTTACACCTTTCACTAAACCTAACCCACACCAACAAACCTCTATGCTAAATCTACCAGTAGACCCCATACACTAAACCTAACCAATACTAATAAACCCCTACACTAATATTACCAGTAGACCCCATACACTAAACCTAACCAATACTAATAAACTCCTACACTAATATTACCAGTAGACCCCATACACTAAACCTAACCAATACTAATAAACTCCTACACTAATATTACCAGTAGACCCCATACACTAAACCTAACCAATACTAATAAACCCCTACACTAATATTACCAGTGGACCCCATACACTAAACCTAACCAATACTAATAAACTCCTACACTAATATTACCAGTAGACCCCATACACTAAACCTAACCAATACTAATAAACTCCTACACTAATATTACCAGTAGACCCCATACACTAAACCTAACCAATACTAATAAACCCCTACACTAATATTACCAGTAGACCCCATACACTAAACCTAACCAATACTAATAAACTCCTACACTAATATTACCAGTAGACCCCATACACACTAAACCTAACCAATACTAATAAACTCCTACACTAATATTACCAGTAGACCCCATACACTAAACCTAACCAATACTAATAAACCCCGACACTAATATAACCAGTAGACCCCATACACTAAACCTAACCAATACTAATAAACCCCTACACTAATATTACCAGTAGACCCCATACACTAAACCTAACCAATACTAATAAACTCCTACACTAATATTACCAGTAGACCCCATACACTAAACCTAACCAATACTAATAAACCCCTACACTAATATTACCAGTAGACCCCATACACTAAACCTAACCAATACTAATAAACCCCAATACACTAATATATACCAGTAGACCCCATACACTAAACCTAACCAATACTAATAAACCCCTACACTAATATTACCAGTAGACCCCATACACTAAACCTAACCAATACTAATAAACTCCTACACTAATATTACCAGTAGACCCCATACACTAAACCTAACCAATACTAATAAACCCCTACACTAATATTACCAGTAGACCCCATACACTAAACCTAACCAATACTAATAAACCCCTACACTAATATTACCAGTAGACCCCATACACCTAACCACCTCCTACAACCAATACTAAACCTAAACTAATAAACCCTAATATTACCACCCCATACATAACCAATACTAATAAACCAGTAGACCCCATACACTAAACCTAACCAATACTAATAAACCCCTACACTAATATTACCAGTAGACCCCATACACTAAACCTAACCAATACTAATAAACCCCTACACTAATATTACCAGTAGACCCCATACACTAAACCTAACCAATACTAATAAACCCCTACACTAATATTACCAGTACACTAATAAACCCCTACACTAATATTACCAGTAGACCCCATACACTAAACCTAACCAATACTAATAAACTCCTACACTAATATTACCAGTAGACCCCATACACTAAACCTAACCAATACTAATAAACTCCTACACTAATATTACCAGTAGACCCCATACACTAAACCTAACCAATACTAATAAACTCCTACACTAATATTACCAGTAGACCCCATACACTAAACCTAACCAATACTAATAAACCAGTAGACCCCATACACTAAACCTACAATACTAATATACACTAATATTACCAGTAGACCCCATACACACTAAACCTAACCAATACTAATAAACCCCTACACTAATATAACCAGTAGACCCCATACACTAAACCTAACCAATACTAATAAACCCCTACACTAATATTACCAGTAGACCCCATACACTAAACCTAACCAATACTAATAAACCCCTACACTAATATTACCAGTAGACCCCATACACTAAACCTAACTAATACTAATAAACCAGATAAAACCAGTAGACACTCTCTAACTTTCTGCAACTGATGTGAAGTCAGTTCTCACCTCTTGATCTTCGGCCATAGATCTGCAGGACCAAGTCGAGCAGCAGACTCCAGACCAGCCATCCGGCTAAAACACCGGCAGACCAGGAGCCTGGAAGCAGCAAGGCCTGCTGTTGAACCCCAAGGAAGATACAGGCCACTAGGATAGAAAGAAAAGAATTGGATTAGATTAGAAAAAAAACGAAAAGAAAAGATTGACTACGATCAAAACTAACTTAAATATGCAGTGTGTAGGAGATATTTGCCATCTACTGTAGAATGTATTTGAAGTGTAATTAATTAGATGAAGAGCAATTATTATGATGATGATGATCATCATCATCATCATCACCACTTACCAGCAAGAATCTGTGCAAAAGTGCCTGTTCCCAGGTGTACCCAGTTAAAAATAAACCTTCTGAAAAGAAGAAATGTACATTTTTTTTTTTTTGCTGAAAGAATGTGATCATTATTTCTGGAGTTACTATGCGCTATGCAGTTAGGAGTCAGCAGAATTGCTGAGGAAGAGGGGGGTTGCTATGGAGCGTGTACCGCTCACATACCGCGATGACTCCGGGGCAGGCCGGAGGAGGGCTATAATTGGCTGGATGATACAGAGCGCCATGACAGTACAGCCCAGGTAAGGATGGGAGCCAGCATGCTGACAAAAACAACCAGAGAGAAAAACACACACTGTTGAAACTCTGCTGCAGCTACAAGACTTGTTGTTGTTTCAAAGTTAATTATTTAAAGCTATAAAATACAAAATAATTACAGATAATATATACAAAGAGTGAAATGAGTCAGTGTGCGGATTTAAAATACTTTGTGGTCGCCGCAAAATACTCTGCTTAGCAACAGACAATTAAAGATCCAGCTCTGAACTGGCTCTCTAATGCTAAATAATGGGTACGATAATGATTTTCACTGCACTATTTACTTAACTGCATATTCCAAGTTAAGTGCATCGACCAGTAGCTACAGATGGTTATATCCCTATGAGTCATTTAGTGACTACTTCTTAGTTTTTTTTACAATGATCATGCAGTAGGATAAATATTAGGTTAATGAAAATATAAAAAATACGTAAGACATACACCACTACAATGACTGAGCCATAGTATTTGTTTTGCATAGAAAGAGGGACACCTATAGGCCACAACAGGGCATACCACATCAACTTTTGTTTTTAACAATCGCTAACATACGTAACAATCGCTAACATACGTAACAATCGCTAACATACGTATGTCCTATTTGTAGTCACATTTTCTTTTGTTATTTACAAATGCTTTCACACAGCGTGCCAGAAATAAAAGCATAATGTTCAAAACCTTAAATACAGTGTAAGTCCTGTACTTCCGCAAAAACAGCAGCTCAAAAGCTATATTGAAACATCTGATAAGCATTTTGGAATGAACATATCATTGAAAACATTATGTCTGGACATACATTATGCATGACGTCTATTAATGTCTGGACAAGGGAGAGGAATAGTGGAATAATAGATGACCAGGGAGAGGATTCGCTGGACAAGGCAGAGGAGAAGTTGGAAACGGACAATGGAGAAGGAGAGGTAGAGGAGAGGAGTCAGAATGTGTGGTGGTGTCTATGGATAGTAGGAGCTGCTGTCCCTGATGTAATACTGTAAGAGCCACCATCACAGACCATGTAATACAGTAAACCATGGTATATCACTGAGAGAGGCTAGTGAAAGAGTCCAGTCTGATGTAATATCAGACAGTCAACCGTGGCTTCCATTATCCAGAGTTTTCAACAAAAATGTCGCAGATAAGTAATGCATTTCACACTTCTATCATTACTGTTGCTTTGTCTCACAGCCCTTGTGACTCCGTTTCGAGGGGCAAGTCGAAAAGCAAAACGAAGGGCTAGCGCCAAGGGTTAGGGCCAAGGGGTGTAAAATAGGCAATTGGGATTGGGCCTAACTGTAGGCCACCAGTCTCAATGCAAATGCATGTGTGGATTATACATAATCTGTATTTTGTTCCTCTAAAGAACCTTTTTTATGATCACTGGCAGCAATCTCATGTTGCAAAAAACGTTTTTACAGTAACAAATTTGTCACTTACATTTTTTTTCACTGTAGGCTTACATTCTATAAAGTAAAGAGGTCTCATTCACTGTTAGCTAGTATGTGCCAAAAATGCACACATTCAACACTCCAAACATGTGGAGTGGTTCGTAGTAAAAAAAAACGTAATTAAATAAAACTTTGAAATTCATACGGTTTACTGTATGCAGGTAGAACTGACACATGAAAAGTAATGAAGTTTTTATAATGCCATTAAATATTATATTAGTATAATATAATATATATATATATAATACATATATATATATTAGTATTTTAAAAGTTGTCCTGTTATGATTGACTATATGTTTCTCTTGGATGGAAAACGTGCTAGTGTTTTGACAAAATAATTTGATATTGAGTCTGGTTTGCTGTGTTAGTGTAGTTAGTGTATGTAGACAAAGATATTTAGCATTTTGAAATGTAGAGTCTGTATTTAATTAACAAAATGTGGTTTTGAGCAGAAAAAGGACTATTTGGCCAATTGTGTGATGTAGGTGTGTTTCTGTGTTAAGAGTTTTGAAAAAAATATGTTAAGTATAGGTCAATGCTTGTTAGTGATTGTAAAAAACTGTAAATACACCCATCTCAACTAAAATAGCTATCCAACAAAAACATTCTTAAATAGCTTTGTATTACAAAATATCAATACAGTTCTGTTTAGTGGGTCATAATATTTCTACAGTATCAATACAGCACAATATGTTGCTTTAATGCAACAACTATTTAGAGGTTGGCAGTATTTTAGTATATGGGATTTGAAGTGTTAAATAACTTCAGGAATTGCAAAATAAAGTCTTAAAAAATATTTTTCTTCCCTACAAGTCCTTACAACGTCTCCCTCTTGATCATTCTTTCTATATATCAGTTTCTTTATGTCCTCTCCGGGAACCATCACCTTATCGTGGTGGAGAGGTTTGTGTGTCCCTATGAACCTCGGGGCTGTGTTGTCTGGAACCTTGTGTTCCTGGTAGGGTCTCCCATGGCAAATTGGTCTCGGGCGAGGGGCCGGACAAAGAATGGTTCAAAAACCCTCATGGATAGAACTATAAGAGAGGATGATACCCGGCCCGGAGGAAGCCCGGGGTCCCCTTCTGGAGCCAGGCCCAGGAGGAGGACCCGTCAGCGAGCGCCTGGAGTCCGGCCGGGCATAGCCCGAAAAAGCAACGTGGACAACACCAACATCTCTCCTTCTCCGTCCCGTGGGCTCACCACCCGCGGGAAAAACCAAGGGGGTCGGGTGCGCTGCCAGAAAGGTGGCAGTGAAGGCAGAGGTTTTCGACGGATCGGACCCGGGTGGCAGAGGCTGGCTTTGGGGACGTGGAACGTCACCTCTCTGGGAGGGAAGGAGCCGGAGCTTGTGCGGGAGGTGGAGCGCTACCAGCTGGATCTGGTGGGGCTTACCTCTACGCACAGCCTCGGCTCTGGAACCTCACTCCTGGATAGGGGTTGGACTCTATTCTTCTCCGGAGTTCCCCAGGGTGAGAGGCGCAAGGCTGGTGTGGGGATACTCACAAGTCCCCGGCTAAGTGCCTCTATGTTGGAGTTCACCCCAGTGGACGAGAGGGTCGCCTCCCTACGCCTGCGGGTCATGGGGGGGAAAACTCTGACTGTTGTCTGTGCCTATGCACCGAACAGCAGTTCGGAGTATTCGGCCTTTTGGAGACCCTGGATGGAGCCTTGTATGGGGCTCCTGAGGGGGACTCTGTAGTCTTGCTGGGGGACTTCAACGCACATGTGGGCAATGATGGAGACACTTGGAGAGGCGTGATTGGGAGGAACGGCCTCCCTGATCTGAACCTGAGTGGTGGCTTGTTATTGGACTTCTGTGCTAGTCATGGAATGGCCATAACAAACACCATGTTCGAACATAAGGATGCTCATAAGTGTACCTGGTACCAGAGCACCCTAGGCAGAAGGTTGATGATCGATTTTGTTATCGTATCATCGGACCTGAGGCCATATGTTTTGGACACTCGGGTGAAGAGGGGGGCAGAGCTGTCAACTGATCACCATCTGGTGGTGAGTTGGGTCAGGTGGCGGGGGCAGCCTCTGGACAGACCTGGTAAGCCCAAACGTGTAGTGCGGGTGAACTGGGAACGTCTGGAGGAGTCCCCGGTCGGGGAGGCCTTCAACTCACACCTCCGGCGGGGCTTCTCTGGCATCCCTGTGGAGGCTGGGGGCATTGAACCGGAGTGGGCGATGTTCAAAGCCTCCATTGCTAAAGCTGCGTCTGAGAGCTGTGGTCTCAAGGTCTTAGGTGCCTCAAGGAGCGGTAACCCTCGAACATCCTGGTGGACACCGGTGGTCAGGGGAGCCATCCGATTGAAGAAGGAGGCCTTCCGGGATATGCTATCCCGGGAGACTCCAAAGGCAGTTGCAAGGTACCGACAGGCCCGAAGGACTGCAGCCTCGGCCGTGGCAGAGGCAAAGCAGCGGGTGTGGGAGGAGTTCGGAGAAACCATGGAGAAGGACTTTCGGCTGGCACCAAAGCGGTTCTGGAAGACCATCCGACACCTCAGGAGGGGAAAACAGGGAACCATCCAAGCTGTATACAGTAAGAATGGGACGTTGTTGACCTCAACTGACAAGGTGATTGGGAGGTGGAAGGAACACTTTGAGGAACTCCTGAACCCGACAAACCCACCCTCTATAGTAGAGACAGAGCTGGAGGATGATGGGGGATCAGCATCAATCTCCCTGGCGGAGGTCACTGAGGTAGTCAAACAACTCCACAGTGGCAAAGCCCCAGGGGTTGATGAGATCCGCCCAGAAATGCTGAAGGCTCTGGGTGTTGAGGGACTGTCATGGATGACACGTCTTATCAACATTGCGTGGAAGTCGGGGACAGTACCTAAGGAGTGACAGACCGGGGTGGTGGTTCCCCTGTTCAAAAAGGGGGACCGGAGAGTGTGTGCGAACTACAGAGGCATCACATTACTCAGCCTCCCCGGGAAAGTATACTCCAGGGTGCTGGAAAGGAGGGTTCGACCGATAGTCGAACCTCGGATTGAGGAGGAACAATGCGGTTTCCGGCCTGGTCGTGGAACAACGGACCAGCTTTTTATCCTCGCGAGGATCTTTGAGGGGGCCTGGGAGTATACCAATCTGGTCTACACGTGTTTTGTGGATTTGGAGAAGGCGTATGATCGGGTTCCCCGGGAGATACTGTGGGAGGTGCTGCGAGAGTATGGGGTGAGGGGGTCTCTACTCAGGGCCATCCAATCTCTGTACTCCCAAAGCGAGAGCTGTGTCCGGGTCTTCGGCAGTAAGTCGGACTCGTTTCCGGTGAGGGTTGGCCTCCTCCAAGGCTGCGCTTTGTCACCTATCCTGTTTGTGATATTCATGGACAGGATCTCACGGCGTAGCCACAGGGGAGGGGGGCTGCGGGTTGGTGGGCAGAGGATTGCATCACTGCTTTTTGCAGATGATGTGGTCCTGATGGCATCATCGGTCTGCGACCTGCATCACTCATTGGATCGGTTCGCAGCCGAGTGTGAAGCGGCTGGGATGAGGATCAGCACCTCCAAATCTGAGGCCATGGTTCTCAGCAGGAAACCGATGGATTGTCTACTCCAAGTAGGGAATGAGTCTTTACCCCAAGTGAAGGAGTTCAAGTATCTCGGGGTCTTGTTCTCGAGTGAGGGGAAAATGGAACGAGAGACGGGCCGGAGAATTGGAGCAGCGGGTGCGGTGTTGCAGTCGCTTTATCGCACCGTTGTGACGAAGAGAGAGCTGAGCCAGAAGGCAAAGCTCTCAATCTACCGGTCTATCTTCGTTCCTACTCTCACCTATGGTCATGAAGAGTGGGTCATGACCGAAAGAATGAGATCGCGGATACAAGCGGCGGAAATGAGTTTCCTCCGGAGGGTGGCTGGCATCTCCCTTAGGGATAGGGTGAGAAGTTCAGCCATTCGTGAGGGACTCGGAGCAGAGCCGCTGCTTCTTTGCGTAGAAAGGAGCCAGTTGAGCTGGTTCGGGCATCTAGTAAGGATGCCACCTGGCCGCCTCCCTAGGGAGGTGTTCCAGGCAAGTCCAGCTGGACGGAGGCCGCGGGGCAGACCTAGGACCAGGTGGAGGGATTATATCTCCACACTGGCCTGGGAACGCCTTAGAATCCCCCAGTCAGAGCTGGTTAATGTGGCCCGGGAAAGGGAAGTTTGGGATGCCCTGCTGGAACTGTTACCTCCGCGACCCGACCCCGGACAAAGCGGATGAAGATGATGATGATGATGATGAGTTTCTTTATGTATCTTTCTTTCTATATATCATATATATATATATATATATATATATATATATATTTCAGTTTCTTTATATACATCTTTTTCTTTTCATAATTTTCTTTGTATATTTTTTCTTTCCATATCCACGTGTCCCCCATTTTTTTGGGATTCTATTCAGCCCCTTGGTGACGGTGACTCAGTGCAACAAATGGTGCGTTGGAGCCATGTTCACAAACTGATTGAAATAAAAACAAATCTCTCTATATTATACATTTATCCAAATCTCTCTCTCTCTCTCTCTCTTTACTTTATCATTGAAGTTTAACCAAACCTCTCATTTACTGACCCCCTCCTCTTTCTCTGTCTATTGCCACCCCATATTTCTCTCTCTCTCTCTCTCTCTCTCTCTCTCTCTCTCTCTCTCTCTCTCTCTCTCTCTCTCTCTCTCTCTCTCTCCCTCCCTCCCTCCCTCTATTGAGTCCCTTGACGGTGAGTCAGTGATACCACATGGCGTGTGTGTTCCATGGTCTACAGTACTGTGTCACACACTGACCGTCCAGGTTGTTGTTGCCGTGTCGGCTTTTAAGACAAACACGTGAGGACAGCGCTGACTCACACACGTGGACATCCTGACTGCTGGAACAAGAAGGAACATGAGGAGGAGGAAGAGGAGGAAGAGGAGGAGGAGAAAGAGGAAAGGTAAGCATAGAAAAAAGGAATACATGAGAAAAGAGAGAAAGGTTTCAATAGTTAAAATACAAATGGAGAGGACAGAGTGGAAAAGAGCATATAATGAGAGCTAGAAAAATATATGAAGACAGCCAGACAGATTGGCCGATTGGCAGAGACCACAACCTCACAAAACACGCGCGCGCGCGCGCGCGCACACACACACACACACACACACACACACACACACACACACACACACACACACACACCTTGCTCCAGCCTCCCCTGTAGATGAATGGCAATGTAAACGCAGCACAAGTGAGCACCACAGACAAAGCCATTAAGGTTCGATGCACCTGGAATAAAAAAAAAATGCTTCGTCATCATAAACATCATCATCACAATCAGGCACCAAACTCGTTACAGTTAGAACGATAAAGGATAATAATACCATGAATATACACCTATTATCAATTACATTAAATTGGTAATGAAGATAAATTGTTTTATGATTTCATGGGGAAATAATACAACGAATGCAGTTGTCCAGACTACCGCTGTATACACCGACCTGGAACCAAACCTTGTGTCCCATCAGAGTTCTTTCGGCCCAGTCCTGTTTGAAGTGACGGGCCATGAAGACGCCGGTGCTAACGGTTAGCATCCAGCCCGTTAGCATAAACGCCCCTTGGGAAACAGAGAGAGAAGAGGTTATTGTGACTAATTCCAACTTCATTCAATATTCATTCATCCTCTATAGGCTAATGAAGTATCCAGAAATCTGTCTCGTCATGATTGAAAAAAATCTCTTAAGGTGTTCCTGATGGGACTAGATTGACCGAATAGAGCCAGTGATAAATGATGGACACATTATCAAGATGTAATTATAACAAATTATAACAAACCCAAACACATCAGCAAATCATTGGTTGTCAAATAAATATGTTTTGGGAATTTTATCTGGTTAATATTGTGTGGCAGATTATGGATCTGGAATGTGGGAAGAGAACACAGGTGACATTGTTGACTCAGTGTATCACATGGCAACAGTAACCATGAGCACCAACCGTGGAACTTGATCAACAGAGGTGATCGGGAACCAGTTAAATCCTCAGGAGGTCCTGTGATCACTTTCTGATTGGTGGAAATCAGAGGCTGTCTGTTGTGTCTGTGGATTGACCCTGTGGAGAAAAGATTGCGCTCTTTTTATTATCCATAAGTTTTTTGTTTAAAGTAAAAATATATATATATAACATTTTTAACCTAATTCAAAGATGTTTGTACAAGTACTATGTAATATAAATGTCATAGACACTTTATAAGGTGTAACGCTAATTTCAACATTTTCCATGGAGTGAATGACTAGCCAGATAAACTAATACTAATAGACGATAACCCAACATTCTGCTCCATCAATTTTTCTTTTCTAAACCCACCCCGGGGGCAATTCATGGAGGTAATCAAAGGAACGAAAGTTGAATTGAACATTCTAGTGCTCGAATCGAAACAGACAATACGGCTGTCACAGTCAACAACTACCGCCAAGTGAAAACAATGCCAACCCCATGCAGTCCTAGGAGACACATTATGACTCACAGACCCCCCTCCTCCGAACACACAGCAGTCCTTCATCATGTTATTATTCCACTGAACGCTTGTTTCTCTGCATGTTTTAATCTGTTGTCTGACTGTGGGAGTGACTGTTAACATAAAGAATCTGAATTCTGAAGACTTACGAAGAAACACACTGGTGGCCACAGACTAACTCACTACAGATTTTGTAGAGATTGATTGATTCAATCGATTATTGATTTTGATCGAGGCCTTTATTTTGTCGTTGTAAAGTCACAGTCAGATTAACGTGATTTCTGAGGTTAAGGTTAGGTGAGGTCAGGTAAGATCAGGTAAATTGAGGCAAGATAAGGTCAAATGAGGCGTGGAACGGTTAAAGTAATACAACTGTTAGTTTACGATCTGAAATCTTAAAACTCCTACACTTAAAGTAGGTATTCCAGCTCAGTCACATTAGAAAAGAACAACCAGTGGCTGCACGCCACGTCAGCGTCCAGCCACATATACACATCATGCTTATCAGTTTGCATTTCGGTTAAACACCCATCCAGACGTTGTGAAGTTTGTCCTGCTGTGCTTACCGTCTTCAGCTCTGCCATTGGCCAGGAACAGGTAAAAACTCTGGTTAAGGCTGAACCTGCTCTGGTCGGCCTGTGGGGGGACAGTTACGTTTCTACGGAAACGGCACTGGATGACCCCATCGGCTAGCCTCCAGGCTTTGTCCAATAATGCATTCTGAGGATAGAGAGGGCAAAGGCCATACCTACGTCACTGGATGTTGTAACAACAGTCAGCCCAATTCAATTTGAAAAAATCACTATCCCTTTTCCCAGGTCAGTTGTACATAAAACTTTTTAACACAGTATTATAATGTGTTGAGTGTGTGGGTATTTACTTGTGATGCCACTTCAGGGTGTTTTCTTCCAGAAACATAGGCAGCATCAATGTTTACTTTGTCGCCATCTCTCACACACAGGTACAGATCATCATTACCCTTTGTAAAGACACAGAATCAATGGGAGGGTGGAAGAGAAAGAAAAGCATAACAAATTTTCTTGCATTATTTATATTCGAAATCAAAAAATATCATCACAGCATGCATTATAAACCATTCAATTAAGTAAATTAATCAAGTGAATGGGAAATGTGTCCAAACTTTTGACTGGTACTGTATATTATCAAATATGAACTTTATGAAGCCTTGTGGAACCTGATTTCATGGCATACTATGTTCTATGTATTGACATGGGAAAGCTTTGTTATTGAAGAGTCCCACCAACCATCCACTTATCAAGTGACAGGGCGAAGGACACGTATCCCTCCGCCGGGCCACTAAGCTCAAACAGCACGGACTGGCCCGGCACGTATCCCTCCGCCGGGCCACTGAGCTCAAACAGCGCCGATTGGTCCACGGTCTTAAAGGACAGGAAGGAACACTGGGAGTCGGTCTGAGGGTCACACCCCATCGGGTCTCGAACACATGACTTAGCGCTGCCGCAGCCCTGCGAACTGAACTGAGAAATATAAAGAAGAGAGAAGTTAAAATTAGTAGCAAGGAAGTTATGGTAGATGAGGAAGATGAGAAAGAAAATGTGAGACGACATGACAAGAACAATACACCGAAAGGAAGTGCGAGAGAAGCAGAAATCCAATTATGAAAAGCACACTTATTAAGAACTTTATCAGATTAAAGTTAAAAATGTATTATTACACTTATCATCAGTTACCTTACCTTTGTTTTCAAGTTGATCTATTATCCATAGAGAACTATTCTCCCAGAGATAGAACAATACAAAAGTTCTATCTGTGACGATTCTATTTTATTCTATTCTATTCTATACCTTTACATCACATCACATTACACGACATCATATTCAGCCTATTGTGACTCACAGGTGTGGGCAGTACAGCAGGTGTAGTAGTATGGTCAGTGGTAGGAGTGTGGTCAGTGGTAGGAGTGCTTGAGGTAGGACTGGTTGGAAAAATACCCCCCTTTAATGACACAACAGGACCCGGGATCTTCACCCAGTACACCTTATACTTTTGCACCACCGTCACCCTAGAACAACAAAACAAGTGCACCACTCATAAAGATCAGTTGCAAGCCTGTTCTGCCGTAGTATGTGTGTCAGTTTTCTTTTTGTTCTGGTGTATGCTTAACACAAGTCAGTGGGTCAGATACATGCAGGGGCCCCCTGGATAGTTCTCTAATGCAGTTATCATATAAAAACAAAACAAACACACCCCATCTATAGGAAGCACAAAAGCAACTGTTTCAATAAAAAAATAAATAAAAAAAAAAGCTTGTAAAGGATTAGAATTTATAACTGCATAGCATACGTAAGCTACAGTTGAACATGGAGTTAAATGGTTAAATCAAATGGTTACATGTATGCCTGAAGGGTTGTAATCTACTGTATTATCTCCCCGGCAGGCAGACAATAACCTACTCACAAGAACTGCACTCTCTCTGGAGGATCCTGAGGCGACTCCCACATGGCTCTCACCTCTGTTTTCTTAGAGTCACTGGTGTGGCTTACCCCAGATCCCTGCAAAATGACAGGGCTGGAAAATCACATACACAAACATGCAAGCCCACGATGACTGTTGCCATGGAGGTCAGGGAGAGACACAAGCAACGTTTTTGTTTACTATTCTTAGCTCATACGTTCATAACTAATGATTAGGGGGCTAGTGTGTCCTCACTTTACCTACAACAGTTTACCTACACACCTTTTAATGAAGAATCACATGGTGAGAACAAGCAGCATTTCTACTGACTTGAGTTATGAAGCAGAGGAACATTGTAAATAAGCAACCCTTGGAAGAGATGACTGCGTCGCTCAAAGTACATTTATTGTATTGAAAAATGATGCGTTAGCAGCCTTCTCAGGTAAAACAAAAAAAAAGGTTTGATAAACCAGGCATTACTAAACCAAGGATCAAAACGACACAAGCATCTCCAGTTCTAAGAAAATCTCAGCGTTAAGTGTGTGTTTTATGGTCCCATCAATAAAAAGCTATTGAACTATACAACATCGACACCCAGACATTTTATGACCCGCGCGGAGTGTACCTGTGTGGTGGCACACTGCAGAAGCTGAGAGACGTGAGGGTCAACGAGGACAAACGTTCCGAGGGCGGGACTGTTGGCTTTCCCAGCGTCCCTAGCTTCGATGAGGAACCCCTTGAAGTGTGAGGAAGAGCCGGATGAAGCTACACGCAGCGTCACTATTACACATGGTAAAGAGGAGAGGGGGAAATGGGAATGTAAAGAGAGAGTGACTGACAGAACAAATTACATATAATTGTTTTTTACTAAAGCGCTCCCTTTAACGTTTATATTGCACATATTTAACATAACAGCTTTATGCTGACGGTTTGGGACAAGTTTTAAACCATATTCTATGAGGCTAAAAATTCAGGATTTAATTAAGAATAGACATCTCCACTCTGCTGGTTTCCTTATTATTCAAAATTACATTTCTATTTTTGATGCTGTTAATAGGAAAAACAAATTACAGTCAAAGAAGACTAGCTACACAATCAAGGCCCCAAGTGATAAAATGCCGAGCAATAATCACATTATATTACATTGTCGTTAACCACAAATTAGTTAGTAGTCTTTCTAAAGCCCTCTAAAGTTGTGCACTGGTCCAAAACCACACTATTCAACCAAACACCTCTGTCCTTTTTATTTAATTCGGTTCCATACAAAAATTCAGCTTTTGGAAAAGTTTGGTTTTGATTGAGGAAATAACCTTGTCATCTAGAGTTAAACATGTTTACAGACAGAGGACCCTACCTGTGATTCGGTCTCCAGGGCTAAATGTGGTTCTGTCCACAGAAATGTTGTACGGAGGTGGATCAGGGCTGGGCTCATGACCGTGTTGGGGCATCATGTCTTTACAGGCTTGACGAACTTTCCCATTGCTGAACCCAGACACTGTGTGGGCGCATACAGCCAACACTACTACTGACAGAAGATGCATGGCTGGCTGGCTGGCTGTCTGGCTGGCTGGAAAATAAGGACAAAGTAAAAATAAAAAAATGCATGTTATATGACTGGTTAGCAGGTTGTAATTTTCTGTGAAACAGAACTGGTCACATGTTATGTTATGAATTTTTATTGTTGCACCTTTTTTAGATATTCCTTGAGAAATAGAAGAATAAGAAATCAAGGACTTTTCTACCTCCTGCTTCTCGGAGTGACTAGGTGGAAAATATTTGTGTTTTATTCAGTTTGATATGTGGGAAATCCCACTTCACAGGCTGTCATGGAACTTATCAGTCTACTGCATATGAAGAAGAACAAAACTGCCAAAGATAAGATTAATATGTCTTACCCACACTACACTGTCCTTAAAGTTGTGTGTTTTGGCTAAGAAAAATTGAGAAGTAGAGCTAAAAAAATATATCCAATTTAAAAAGTAAGCCTAGTCTAGAGTATGAGTTTATATGAACATAACTTTATCTTTCTGTTAAAATATTTGTAAAAAGGCTATAGTACACGCACAAACAGACCGAACATAAGTTTGTCAAATAGTGGACAATTCCATATCAATGACTACAGGAGGTTTGTCTTGACTAGTTCGTTTTCGACTTAATTTGACTTCGGTTTGAATGTTGCGAAACAGCAGTAGTCAATATAAGATTGTTTCAGCTTTAGCAGGACAAGGTTAATTTCCTCATTCTCACCTGTCAAAAACACTGCGTCGGGACGGTGCTTCTGTTCCATGAACTGAACGCTACATCATAAACGTTTCCTTGATGAAGTTCCAGTCCTAAACAAGATTAAAGGGAGGAATCCGATCCTTGGTCGTAAAAACAAAAATGACTCTTATCGTAACATTTCCCGTAAGCCTGTCACCCGTGCAGCTCAAACTTGAGGACTTGTGGTGGTTTAAGTCTTGACAGAAACTCTCTTGCCCCAACAGAGGGCAGTCTTTTTAATAATTGTTAAGGTTTGGCCTAGCTTTGTCCAGCCCAACAAAAGTGGCGACAAAAACCAATCCATGACACAGTGACGCGCATAATTAAGTTTCAAATCAGAAATGAGTTAATATCTTATTCCATTACTATTGAATGTGGTTTTATTTTCCTATTATATTGTACGCCATTCTACCAAACCTAAATTATTGAGTAAAAAAAATCGAACTGTTAAAGGCGATATTGCAAACAATGAGATAAAAACAGGTTTCAACATACGTTTTGATAACATTTGTCCCATGAATGTAGTCTAAAAGGGTAAAGTTTAGAAAGGGGGTGGACGAGTAGTTATAAACACGCCCCCTTTCACTGCAACAGCTGATCCTGCGCACTGCGTGCACACGGAAAAGAAGGTGAATATCTCCACAAAATGCTTGGCGTTTCAAAATAGAATCCTGTGATTATATTCATAGAACCGTACATAAGAATATGTTATGTCAAAGTGTACGATAGTGCATGCTTTTTATGCACAGAGGGACTATTGTTTGTTGTTGCACGTATTGTAGCTATGGCCTACGATGGATGCATTGCGAATCAAAGACAAGCGGTGTTGCTACTTCCATAATGCAAAGTCTGATAAATCGTTCTCGTGTATCCAGTTTGGTAACGTCTGTCATTAACTGATGACGCAGACGGATCACAATCGTAACCTATCTGTTTCAAAGCGGTCTGCATTTTCTGTTCATTTTAATACTGTGACACTCCGTGGACTGCATGGCACAAAACTTACATTTTGAAATATCCTGGACTGCATGGTATAATACAGATATTTTGAAATATAGCCTACTGTACTGCATGGTACAATATACATACATTTTGAAATATACTGGACTGCATAGTACAATACACACATTTTGTCAAATTTTACATCGATGAAAAAATAAGATCATGCCACAGCTGTAGTAGTTAAAACTGTCGGTGGCACTACCACCTTGCGCAAATGCAGAAACGTCATGTGCGCATATGCACGTAGGCCCCCCCACCAAACTGTACACGCCTGTCCCAGCAGAGTTCATATGGTGCTTGTGTTGATCCTATGATGCTCTTTTTCTAACCCCTCTTTCTAAAGGGAGTGTGTGTGTGTGTGTGTGTGTGTGTGCGCGCGCGCGCGTTGGTAACCAGAGGCACCGCTTCGTGCAAGTAAAGGGCACCCTAAAAAAAGGAACGCCAAAATGGTCCAACTTGCCAGACAGACACGGGTACTGCGCCTGAATGACATGGAGAAGTTGGAGAGGACTCTGTTCCGCCTTGAGCAAGGTAAGCTATTGGTTACATCTTTAGTTGTATTTATATCATTTGATGTAGTGATAAATAACTACAATTTGTCATCATCTATAACTGTTTAATTAGAACTGCTATCCTCAATTCTGTGATTGATTGTAAAACATTTTTTTTAATTTAGTTGTTTTTGACAAAAAAGCCATCCACTGTAAAGTATTCATAATGCATTCATAACGTGTCCTAAACGCAATTAAGAGGAAGTCAGTTGCAAGTTACTTGCCAATGGTTTCCCAACGGTGTATATGCAACTAGTAACAGAATATTCTGGTGAAAGTGTTTGCAGCTATAAATAGCCAGCACAAGGCCCTTGTGTCTGTTTGGAATGGCTTAACTTCAAAACGTAGTCCCTCCTGAGTAGCTCTGTTTAAATCACTTATCAGGCTTGATAATAATAATAATAACAAAGCTTTATAGAAGCAGTGGGTCTCTACTAGTGACGCACAGATACCACACAGTGTTGTGCTTGAGGTTAGCCTTGGCCTATGAGACTGTGCATGGTGCTTAGAATGTCCCATTCTCTTGGAGAAGCAAACATGTCAGGAGCAGTGGACTGAGTGACACACCCCCTGTTGAACTCTGACCTATCGGTCTTAGTCACAGTGGCAGTTCTGTGTATTTGCTGGTTTGTTTTTAAAAGTTTGTACAATTCACACACAAATGAATTGCTATTTTAGCTATTGGTGTCGTTAAGTGGAGGTGGCAAGTCTATTCTTGTGTATTCCATCTGCTTATACACTGTTGTGAAATGTTTATTTTTAATCTAGAACCTGTCACCAGTTCATTACAAAAGTGTGACTTCTTGTATATTCTATTATAAAGTCATATGTGATCTACAGTCTCCAGTCTTCTTAAATGTATGTATGCGTCCGTGCCCAATGGATTCATTTTGGTTCTATTAAACTACTAACCATTGCACTACAACTCCCATCAGGCTATGAGCTCCAGTTCCGCCTGGGCCCCACCCTGCAGGGCAAGCAGGTGCGCGTCCACACCAACTACCCTGTGGAGGGCGAGAGGTTTGACCGTCTGAAGTACCGGCCCTTGGACTGGGTGAACCCCACAGGCAAGGAAGATGACTCGGACAAGTACTGCAAACTGGACCTGCAAGTGGCTGGGTCCTACCAGTACTACTTTGGGTGTGGGTGAGTAGCCTAAAAGACGAGGGATTGGAAAAAAAATACATACATTGATTGAAACCCCAGTACCTTACACAGTCTTTTAAGTATAAAAACTCTCACCAAAAACGAAATAATAATTTTTTTGAACTTTAGTAGTGCAGCTGTTTGGAATTACATTTTGCAACATTTTGCTTTTATACCATGCTGAGGTCAGGTCACCTAATTCATCCTTTTACACTCTGGGCGTTTTGCTTTAGTGATGATGAGAAGGTGGGCAGTGGCTACATTGTAGTGGACCCAGTGCTGCGTGTAGGAGCAGACAACCGTCCCTTGCCTCTGGACTGCATCAACATCCAGACCTACTTGTCCAAATGCCTGGGGCCCCTGGACGAATGGCCCAACAGGCTCATTGTCGCCAAGGAGACAGGTGAGAAGGGCAGCATGGGAGTTGGAGTCTTTTCTTGGGTAGTGCTACTACTGACCCATGAAAAAATATTTGAAATATCTTATATTGATGAAAATTGAATGATGAATGTTTTGTGAACTTGGGTTATGTTTTTTGGGATATTGATGTAGATATAGAGATTCATTGATTATTGATTGAGTGAATATAGAGTGTTTGTTAGGGCCTCGTGTGATCCGGGTTTTCAAGTCCAAATCTATTTGGTTACACTGGTGGTCATTGAACCGATAGAACCATACTTGCAAAATCCCAAGTACAGTGTGTGTCACTGTTTTCTTGTGTTCAAATTATTCTTTTACAGTCATGGCAAGTTTCCACAACCATACAGCCCGCCTCCCTCCCTTCAAACACACACACACACACACACACACACACACACACACACACACACACACACACACACACACACACACACACACACACACAAAAGCTGTGGTCTTCTGTGGACATGCTAGCTGAACTATGTGTATTTTGTTTTAAAAACAACAGGTTTTATCTGGTTTGTTTAGTGCAACGTCCTCACCCACTTAGCTTGTTGGAGACAAATGTGAGGTATCTAATGCATATATAGAGTGAACCTCTCAAATCCTGTCTCTCTCCTTACCCCCTCACTGCTTTTAATCATTAAGAGTAGAGCAATATAGTTTTCACATCCTCTACTCTAACACTCCTGTCTCTGCCCTCCTCCTCTTCCTCCTCTCTCCCACTCGACTGAAGGCTACAACATGATCCACTTCACCCCCCTCCAGGAGCTGGGTCTGTCTCGTTCCTGCTACTCCCTGGCCGACCAGCTGGAGCTCAACCCCGAGTTCTCCCCGGAGGGCAAGCACTACACCTGGGGAGACGTGGGCAACCTGGTGGAGAAGCTGAAGAAGGAGTGGAACATGGTGTGCATCACCGACGTGGTCTACAACCACACAGGTGGGTTTACCTGTGCTCTACACCTGTGTCAATGGAGGTGATAGGTGCTCTCTACACCTGTGTCAATGGAGGTGATAGCTGGGTTTACCTGTGCTCTAGACCTGTGTCAGTGGTGGTGATAGGTGGGTTTACCTGTCCTCTAGACCTGTCCAATGGAGGTGATAGGTGGGTTTACCTGTCCTCCAGACCTGTGTCAATGGAGGTGATAGGTGGGCTTACCTCCTCTCTAGACCTGTGTCAATGATTGGGATTGTGCTCTCTACACCTGTGTCAGTGGTGGTGATAGGTGGGTTTACCTGTGCTCTACACCTGTGTCAATAGAGGTGATGATGCTCTCTTAACCTGTGTCAATGGAGGTGATGATGGTGAGGGTTTGCCTGCTCTCTAGACCTGTATCAATGGTGGTGGTGGTGTTGATTCTGAATGTGTGATGACTGTGGACATGTTTACCTGCTCTCTAGACCTGTGTCAATGGTGGTGATGATGATGGTGATTCTGAATGTGCGATGGCCACGGACATGCGGAAGCCCTTTTTTCAAACAAGAATAATTGTTCTTGATGAACATGGCTGTAAATGCTCAGTGGTGGAGCAAAAAAAAAAAAATCAAGCCTGTCCTAGTGCCCTTTAAACGAGAGGAGAGGATCATCAAATGAAGCCTGTCCTAGTGCCCTTTAAACGAGACATTCACTGCAGCAGTGGTTGCTTGCTTCGTCGTCTCGGTTACGTGGCGCGCGCTTTGATCCTCCGCTCACTGTGAAGGTCAGAAGGGTTCTGTAGTTTAACTGAGGGTGGTTTTGTAGTTCAAACACTTCACATCCCTTCCTGACAGACTTCTGTTTTGTTCACTTCCATTGACCTCATATTATAAATACTAAACATTATTGAAAGTATTTGGGGGCGTTTTTGGTCTTTGGTTTGCTTATATTTGGGAGGGTCAATCACTTTGAGTTACTTTTTTTTTTTTTTTTTACAATAATCAGAATTACGCAACAGTTAGTTCCAGCCATGGAATCTGGTTGTTCAAATAGTCTCTTGAAAACGTATGTTTAATCAAGGCTTTAACAGTATAATGCAGCCTGGCCCAAAAGCCCAGTTTGGAAACTGTTAGTTTCCTATTGTTTAATCACAGTAAATCTCTCTCTGTCCATCTGTCTTGTGTTTCTGCTTGATATGGCCTACTCTACTTACCCTCGTACTTGACGGTTTTTCAACATGGTCTCCAAAAGCAACCAAACTTAACAGTTAAAAGAAACATTGCGGGAAAGAGAAGGACGAGGAATGAAGCGTCTCCTAACTTTGTGGGAATAAGAATTTCCTTTCCCTGGCAACACTTCAAATGCCAGAGGGAATGGTGGTCTAAGTGACCCCTGCAGTTGTCTGCACCCTGCACCTTTAAAACGAATGATTGGTTGGGGGTTAGGTGGATGAAAGCTTGCTGTTGGCACCAGCCAGTCTGCTGACTAATGCTGGGTAGATGGGGAGGGATGGAGGGGGTGGTTTCTGACATTTGTTAGGAACGTGGAATTGTAACGGAGTCACGGGCTTGGTTGTATTGACATTATTACGTTTCACTTCTCACAAGCTCAGGAGTTGGCAGTTTGGTTAAGGACCTTTGACCTTTTCAGGTCACTGAGAATCAGAGCGGAGATTTCTTTTTTTTGTTCTTTTTCTTTCCTGCTTAGTTAGCATTGCTTTGTGATGCAGTGGGAACACTCTTTAAACAATGTTTTTTTAATTAGCTTTGAAAGCAAATATTTGTTTTACTTTATTTTGTGGTGAGAGTTGGTGTTAGTTGAGAAAGACTCGAGGATCTTACATCACGACTTCTGTTTCTCCATTTTACATTGACGTCTAGCAACATGTAGTTAGGTAGTAATGTGTCAAACCAGTGAAACGATTTGGATGGCAGATATCCGTACCTGACCCCGGGCTGACTTTGCAGTGTTTGCAGTGTACACCATAGCCCTATAGAACTAGCTGTCCTCCATCTTAAATATAGCACCTCCATGTCATTCTACACAGGCACAGAAATGCTGAGACTAATGCAAACTATCTCTTTGCAATTACATTTTAATGTATCTCTGCATGCTACGCCACTTGAGTTTGATCTTAATGTTTCGTTGAACTTATCCAGATCTGTCGGTTAAATTACCCATAATGTAGACAATCATACATTTTTGTGTGCTTATTGTGTCCATGAAGCACATTAGAAAGTATTTGAACGAAAAACAAATTATACTTTATTTTTTATTCATAATTCTAGGGTGCCTCTTTCTTCCCTTCCAACTCGCATGCCGTTTTCAATGGTGAAAGTGAGTTTACGCCCCTTACTCAATGACATTAATTGGCTGAGTTATGTCACTGGCATTCCGCTGTTGTCATGGTTGCGGTCGGAGTAGCTCCACCTTACTTATACTAGCCTGAGCCCGTGACTGGCCAACTAGGTTGACTTGGATGTTCCACGTCACAAATCACTGCAATTCAGAACAGCTTGTGGATAGATGTGCTGTCAGAGGTGAACTAGAGAAAATACACAAGGCTGAGATTTAACCTTTTCATGTTATTGGCACAATCCCTCTGAGTGATAAAACAATACTAGTCAAAGAAATATTCCACATCTTACATTAGGGTCCCTTTAAGTCTGTGGTGATGATTTTACTATTCATGTAAAACAGTTCTTAATTGCATAACAATCTTGAGGAATTAAAAATACTATTGTTGTTATTATATTACTATTACTGTTGACATGGAATCTCAAAATTGTATAGGTTAAAATCTTCAAATTAACATACTATGTGATTATGGCAAACATTTAGCATTTTTTTTCTTCGTGGCCATTGTAGTCTTTGCCTCGGGCATTATCAAGCCTTTTTCTATGGCTGTGTCACACACACACGCACACACACACACACGTTCTCTACATGAAACTGTATCTGCTAAAACAGCTTGAGGTGATCCTCTGCCTCATGCTAAAAATAGACTGTGTGTGTGTGTGTGTGTGTGTGTGTGTGTGTGTGTGTGTGTGTGTGTGGGGGTGGGTGGGTGGGTGGGTGTGTTTACTGCAGTTTTATGTGTTTTTACATGGAAGTGTGTTACACGAAAATATATACAATCATTCACAAATGCTTGAGTGTGTGTGTGTGCTTGTGTAAGTGAGAAAGACAAAGAAATTGAGATAGAAATAACAAGAAAAGTGTGTGCGTGTGCGTGTGCGTGTGCGTGTGCGTGTACGTGTCCAACATGTGCCTGTGCGTGAATGACAGCAGAGACTCATACTGGGACATGGTGTCTTAGTCTAAATCATTATCCATGCATTCGCCTCATGTTCACACTCCAGGGTGGAAATGCTGTACACCTTCAACTCAAGATATAAAACAAGACGATTGTTTTTATTTTAAACTTTAAAATATTTTAAAACTTTTAAAATATCACCGCCAAGTTTTATAACGACTGTTATTTGTCTACTTGTCATTATGTTACTAAGTGGCATTAAAATAGAATTGAGTGAAAACACTGAATGGTGCTGCTGCCAAAAGTGATGTAACTAACTCATGTATTTGCATTCCTCATATTTTCATATAAAAGTCCACAAAAGATTCCAGTTCCAACCGATATCTATTATGTCTAAACAAAAAAATTACATCTTTGTTTTTTCAATTTTAACCTGTGTCTACCTAATATATTTCTTTCTTTGGTAAATTACAACCTGTGTGTACTTAAAATCTTTGTCTGTTTCATAAATGTGTTTACCTAAAATCTTTGTCTGTTTGATAAATTACAACCTGTATCTCCTAAAATCTTTGTCTGTTTGATAAATTACAACCTTTATCTCCTAAAATCTTTGTCTGTTTGATAAATTACAACCTGTATCTCCTAAAATCTTTCTCTGTTTGATAAATTACAACCTGTATCTCCTAAAATCTTTCTCTGTTTCGTTCCGTCCCGCAGCGGCTAACAGCAAATGGATCCGTGTTCACCCGGAGTGCGGCTATAACCTGGTGAACTCCCCTCACCTGAAGCCACCCTGGGTCCTGGACCGCGCCCTGTGGCACCTGTCATGTGACATGGCCGATGGGAAGTACGCCGAGAGGGGCCTGCCGGCGCTCATGGACAAGGAGGAGCAGCTCAACGTGAGTCTGGGTTTCAGTGAGGAACACTGTCCAAGAATGAATTGATTTTGATTGTCCATTTGGATACTTGAAATTGTGAAGGAAGAATGCAGATAGCGAATACCAAGAACATGGTATTTTTCTGTTATGTGATGGAGGGGATATTGTGACGTGTTGTGTGTGTTATGAGGGACGTTTTAGAAACGAACATAAATTGCAAGCATCGAGCGTTCTTATAAACTCCAAACATTAAGGGGAGATTGGGTGTGACATTAACCATGGGGATCAGTTAGCAATGTTTAATGTATTCAAAATGTAGTTTTTGTTTTAAATACGTCTTGGTTTTACTTTGAAATATTCTCTTTTACTAGACTAAAATGTGTACCCTTGTTGATGTAAGTGTAAACCGGTTGATGTAAGTGCAAACCTATTGGTGAATGTGTACCCTTGTTGATGTAAGTGTAAACCTTCCAGGTGCTCCGGGGTCTTCTCTGGGAGGAAGTGTACCCTAAGGTCAAGCTGTGGGAGTTCTTCCAGGTCAACGTGGACAAGGCTGTGGAACAGTTCAAAAAGCTCCTCCAATCAGGTGAGGGGAGAAATCCTGTGCGGCCTTTGTCGTTCCCACGGTAACGCGACACCAGTGTCTTGGATGAGATGTAACTCTTTTTTTGGTTTGTTTGAATACCCTTATGGATATATTTTTTCATGGACAATATATGATAAAAATTTAATTGTTTTTATTATTCTGCCGTGTGACAGAACTGGGCAAAGTACAGTTCAGCTCTACCACACTGTAGATAAAAAGTAAACACTATTCGTGGACGAATGTGTATTGTGGAATCCCCATTCAGGCAGTACCCCTGCAGAGTCAGAGTCTGAGGGTAAGAAACAGCTGAAGATCATCCAGGACCCTCAGTACAGACGCTTTGGAAACACTGTGGACATGAACTCTGCCCTGGAGACTTTCCAACCTCACAGGTGAACACTGCGCATATTTACTGTTATTATACCCCATATTTACTGTTATATACCTCATATTTACTGTTCTATACCTCACCATCCATCCATCCAACCGTTTACTGCTCGTCAAAACCGATTTCATTTCAGAATAGTCAAATGAAATGGGATGAATCATTAAATAAATGGATAAATGTTTTGTCAATAGAACCTGAGAAATTATCGTCAGGTGCTTACATCCTCAGTGGAATTTGAATTTCAAAGGGGGGGGGAGGGGGGGGGGGGGGCAGTGAGTACATTTTCTGTTTCTCCTGTACTTTTTTATATAAGGTTTGTTTTTGGACTGTAAAAAGTGGAGTGGTCCAGTACTGTCTTCTGAAAAACTGGAATGCCTCTTTTTACTTGTCCTACTGCTTTCTTGTATTCGTAAAGTGTTTTTGGGTTTCTAGAAAGGCGCTCTTAAATGATAGTTAATATTATGTATAGTTGATGATCTCTTGCTGCTATCGAGGAGCTGATCCGACTGTGTGTATTTCAGTGACAGTCCCTCGGCCATCCAGGAGTGCTGTGATTGGTTCAAGAATAGACTGGAGGAGATGAACCTGGAGCGCTACAAGGAAGTGCACTACCACGCTGAACAGGTGGGTCATGTGCATGAAGTCGGTTTATATTAGCTGGGTGGGGGGTTTTTCTGAAATATTAGTGGGCTTCTGTCATTTTGGTTTCTCTCTCCTCTCAGGCCACCAACTGCATTGTGGGAAGTGTAGTCTATGAGCGCCTTGCTGAGCATGGGCCTAAACTGGGAGAGATTACAAGGGAAGATCCTCTTGTGACAAGGTAGCGTAAACATTGACATTGAAGCATGGAAACTGATGGATGTGGTGGGTTGATTGAACTTTGAACTTTGTTTCAACAGTATGTAGTCAGTGGACATGAGTTATCAGATCAAAGTACGCATAAAGAAAAAATATACAATCATACCGCTTTAACTCGCACAAAATTACACGTGATTTATGCTTAAATTTACATTCATCTAGTCCCACAGTTGCAGATTAAAAAAAAAAATATTACAATAACAATTATTTTTGTTATGTTTTGTTTATAATCTAAAGGTATTTCACCTTCCCGTTTGAAGACATGGCCTTCAGCCAGGAAATGCAGATGCTGCACCGCGCTGATCAGGCGTGTCACCTCCTGGCCCATAATGGCTGGGTGATGGGAGATGACCCGCTCAGGAACTTTGCTGAACCAGGTCTGCACGCTGAAATAACCGTTCCACTAGATGGAGCACATTGAGGCAGTACACCATCTTACCACACGGGGGCGCCAATGACCTACCTATTTTAACATTACTGTTATTCTCGTGCTCTTGTCTTCTCTCTCACTTTATTATTTTGAATCCCCCTCATAACCCTTATATTCTGTGCTATCCCTACCTCATACCTCTTTCTCTCTCCACCACTTCATCCACTTGCTCCCTTGTTCATTTGTGTCTATCTCCATCTACATCTCACATCTCTTCCTACCTGTCCGTCACCGTTATGCATCTCTTTCTCTCCCCTTCTTTCTTGCTCTTATCTCTCTATCTGTCCCTTTTGGCGTTCTGCTATATCTCTCTCTTCTACACCCTACACCTCTCTCTCCAACCTCGACACCCCTTTCTCCACTCCACCCAACACCCCCCCCCCTCCAGGTTCCATGGTGTACCTGCGTAGGGAGCTGGTCTGCTGGGGGGACAGTGTGAAGCTGCGGTACGGGGATAAACCCGAGGACTGCCCTTACCTGTGGGCCCACATGAAGAAGTACACGGAGATCACAGCCAAGCACTTTGCTGGCGTGCGCCTGGACAACTGCCACTCCACTCCGCTCCACGTGGCCGAGGTACAGTGCCGGGTTTTCATGCTCGGAGAAATGTGACAAGTGCAGGGGCTAAGTTGCTCTAGGAAATGTTGAGTTCAGGGGCCAAATCGCTCTAGGAAACGGCTAGTGTAGGGTGTAAATTGTTCTAGGAAACGGCTAGTGTAGGGTGCCAAATCGCTCTAGGAAGCGGCTAGTGTAGGGGCCAAATCGCCCTAGGAAACAGCTAATGTAGGGGCCAAATCACTCTTGGAAACGGCTAGTGTAGGGGCCAATTTGCTCTAGGAAACGGCTAATGAAGGGGCTCAATTCAATATCAATTCAACAATAGAATACATTTTTGGCGCCACAGGGTTTTTTCAATTGTTAATTAAATGTCTGCACTAATTTGGACGGAAAGAAAACTGTTATTGTGGAGTTGTTCATACACTATACATAATTTAAAGAAAGAAAAGTTTGAAATAAAAATATGGTAATCACAATTATTATTATTATTATTATTAACAATAATAATAATAATTATATTAATAATAATAATAATAATAATAATAATAATAATAATAATAATATGCACAGATCAGTCTTGAGGGTGGAAATATTTACAGTTAGAGAAAGTAACGTAAAATAACTCTTAAGTGGCATTGTTTTACCTGTGAGAGACGGGGACACTTTCCACTGGCGGATATTTTAAAGTGGCGAATCTGGCCTCCCTCAAACTCAAATTAAGTTGAAACCCCCAGTGTCTCTATTGGCTGTCTAGGTGAGAAACGATTGACTCGACAGGATTGATTGAGTTGATTAAGTGCTCTGTAACTGAAAAAGTGTGTGTGTGTGTGTGTGTGTGTGCGGTTGTCGTCCGTCTCCATAGGCCATGCTAGCGGCAGCCAGGGTGGTCAGACCTAACCTGTATGTAATAGCGGAGCTCTTTACAGGCAGTGAGCTCATTGACAACGTCTTTGTAAACCGCCTAGGAATCACCAGTCTGATCCGAGGTACCGGTACCGCCCGGCACGCTGGCCCGGCCCCATGCTTTGGATTGGTGGGACATGCAGAGAGTGGCTAGGAGAATGGAGTAGATTAGTGTTCTGTGTTTTTAAAGGGGTTGATGAACACTTGTTTTGTTGCTGCTGTTTTTGATGAAGAGCATGAAACTAAATCTTTGCCTATTGTGTTTTTCTTTCTCTTTTTTTCCACATTTCCTCATTCCCTCTCTCTTTTTTTCATCTCATAACACGTAAAAAAACACTTACCTATGTAATACATTTATTTATATAAACTACAAACTCCCTTTCATGATTCTCATCCTTTGTAACATGTTATACCTAAACCTCCACACATCAACTCCCTGTTTGATGTGTGAAATTAACACTTCGCAAGTCTCTCTCTCTCTCTCTCTCTCTCTGTTTCTCTCTCTCTTTCTCTCCCCTTCTCTAACCCTCTCGTTTATGCATATCTGCATGTGGGTGTGTGTGTGTTGTCCCCTCCTCTCTCTGTGCCACCTGGCTGTGTGTGTGTTTGTGTGTGCAGTACCTCCTGGAAAGTGCTCGTATGGTGAGGCCTGACCTGTATGTGGTGGCTGAGCTGTTCACTGGCAGTGAGGAGCTGGACAATGTCTTTGTCACTAGGCTGGCCATTACCTCACTCGTCAGAGGTAAAGGGGTGATGACGGGGGGTTTGCACAGTGTAACATTACATTAAATCACATTACATTACAGTACGGTGCATTACATTACATTACAGTACATTACAGTACACTACTGTCATTTAGCGGACGCTTTCACCCACAGCGAGTTACAAATAGTGCTGATAGTAACGCTGATAAAGAGTTTATGACTCCAAATCAATAGTAATTACCAGATTGAATTCCTAGAATTACCTACTGCTAATTTATGTGCATATTTCGTCTGTGATAAACAATACATTTAGATACATTTAAAAAACCAACTTAAAAAAAAAATCATGTTTTCCTGAGAAGAGTCCTTAATGTGAATTGCATTATGCACTATATTTCAAAATCAGTGGGAACTCCTGGAATTCCAAGGCCACTACAAATTCCATGCTTATCTTTGCTTGTTTAACTAGAGGTTTTATAAGTAGAAGTGTGGGACTGTGATATGCCTGATGGTGTTTGCATGGAAATGTTTTGATGCAAAACGGTTTGACATAACAGTGAATTCAGTTATGAGATCATGAAGCCAAAGTTTCTATACATTAAGTTGTTTTGCTGCAGTCTTGTTAATACATGTAGTAAGTGACTTACTTGAACCATGGCTGTTTTCAGTTTTTTTGTCTTTGCGTGTCTGGGTTTATACATTATGCAATGTGTGTGTGTTTGTGTGGTTCTCTCTCTCTCCCTCCCTCCTCTCTATATGTTTATGCCTCTGTCTGTGTGTGTGTGTGTGTGTGTGTGTGTGTGTGTGTGTGTGTGTGTTTCTTTCTCACCCTCGCTCTCTCTCTCTGTGTGTGTGTGTGTGTGTGTGTGTGTGTGTGTGTGTGTGTGTGTGTTTGCCAGAGGCTATGAGTGCTGGGGACAGCCACGAGGAGGGGCGTCTGGTCTACCGCTACGGAGGAGAACCTGTGGGCTCTTTCGCCCAGCCCAGCCTCAGACCCCTCGTCCCCGCCATCGCACACGCCATGTTCCTGGACGTCACCCACGACAACGAGTGTCCCATCCAGGTGAGGCCACGCCTCCAAACACCTGGCTCGACCCTTTCTTCTTCATTTAGAACTAGTTGTTTGTTGGTGGTGATCACATAAACCCAATCATAGTTTGGGAACTATCGGACTGCGATACAGGTTTGCTTTTTCTCTTCTGTCAGTCATTTATTGTGTCTCACTCTGTATGTGTTTCACTCTGTATGTGTTTCACTCTGTATGTGTCTCACTCTTTATGTGTATCACTCTTTATTGTGTCTTACTCTTTATTGTCTCTCACTCTGTATGTGTCTCACTCTTTATTGTCTCTCACTCTGTATGTGTCTCACTCTTTATTGTCTCTCACTCTGTATGTGTCTCACTCTTTATGTGTATCACTCTTTATTGTGTCTTACTCTTTATTGTCTCTCACTCTTTATTGTGTCTCACTCTTTATTGTGTCTCACTCTGTATCGCTGGTGTGTCGATATAGGTCCGCTCTGAGTACGACTCTCTACCCAGCTCTGCCATCGTCTCCATGGCCTGCTGTGCCACAGGCAGCACTAGAGGATACGACGAGATGGTCCCTCATCAGGTAAGGCTGTGCACTCAACACAGAACGACTTGTCTTCTGAACGAATAGCCATGTCTGTCTGGAGGAAAGGTTGTTATTTACACATTTTGCAGTGTAGTTTTTCCTATTATTTAAATGAAGTGAATGTAAACTGTATCATGTTCTTTTGTGAAGACAATGTAAAAAGGACCATTTCTGAATGTATTTTAATTCCAGTGGCCACACTAATGCGTCATCTCCATGGCCTTTCTTAATTCTGTTTTCCCTGGTTCCAGATCTCAGTGGTGAAAGAGGAGCGCTTCTACCAAAGCTGGAACCCCGACGCCAAGCCCTCCTGCCCAGGCGAGGTCAACCTCCAGTCAGGCATCATGGCGGGCAAGCTGGCCCTCAACAAACTGCACCAGGAACTGGCTGCCAAGGGTTTCTCTCAGGTACAAGACGCGGTCGCCTGCTTTGACACATGCGCTCTGTAAAAGCGACGGAAGGCTGAGTGAATAAGAGACGTGTAGAATTAACGAACGAGTGTTACATGAAGGAATTACATGAAGGTGATACAAACACAAGGAAACACGCAGACACCATCATGGAATAATCTTTGATTAAGGAATGCAAAGGTGTGCTTATGTATTTAGGCATGGTGTCAATTAAAGTTTCGGCTTGACTTATAGCCACATACTTTGACTAATAAGAATGTGGGTGGGACCACTGGACGTCTTAGAAGTGTCTTTCTTTGTTGTTTTTTCTACCTGATGGGTTAGTTCATGCTGGAGTGAGATCAAGATCATTCAAACAATGTCATGTTAGGAATGTGTAAGCGAAGAAAAGTTGACAAGTTGGGACAGTGAAGCGTTTTCCACATTGAAATGTTTGTCATTCCTTTTCACAACACTTAAAAGACGTTTAGGGACTGAGGACACCAAGTGATGAGGCGTTTCAGGTCAAATGTTTTCGTCAGATTTTCTCCGGCAAACAAGCCTTTAATAACGTGTCTTGGCTGCCTGGAACACATTCAGGCCTTCAACACATTCTCCAAAAAAGCTGAGATGGGGGCAATTTTTGTTGTCGCATTTTGAGTTTCGAAATGCGCCCCGCATTCTCTATTGGGGACAGGCCGGGGCTGCAGGCAGGCCAGTGCAGTACCCGCACCCTCCTCTTCCTCAGCCTTGCCTCTGTAGTGTGTACAGAATGTGGTTTTGTGTTGTATGGTTGAAATATGCATGGCCGTACCTGGAAAAGATATTGTCTTGAGGAACATTGTTTTTAAACATTTCAATAATTCTCATTACCTCATTACTAGCCCTAAATTCTCTAACTTTTTTCGGAATATGTATTGTATGTAATGTGTTCAGATCTGTATGGCAGGAATGGATGTATGTTTGGACATTAAATGAAGTTGAGAAGACAAAACTTTAAATATCTTGCCTTCATAGTTCATACTGTATGCAATGAAATACAAGTCAAAATAAATGTAGAAATTACTGCTTTGTTTTCTGTGGAGTGAAATGAAACCTTTAAAGTGTGTGTGTGTGTGTGTGTGTGTGTGTGTGTGTGTGTGTGTGTGTGTGTGTGTGTGTGTGTGTGTGTGTGTGTGTGTGTGTGTGTGTGTCAGGTCTACGTAGACCAGGTAGATGAAGACATCGTCGCGGTAACCAGACACTGCTCCAGCTCCCATCAGTCCGTGGTGGCCGTCTCTCGTACCGCCTTTAAGAACCCCAAGACGCACCGCTACAGCGACGAAGTGCCCCCTATGTTTATCCCTGGTAGGTCTTAGACACACACACACACACACACACACACACACAGAAACAAACAAACAAACACGTTGCTTTCCTGTTATGTGAATTTACTAGACCAGGGGCCTCATTCTTGGACACAAAAGAGAGCATGTGCCACTTTCTAAGCAAACGTTTGGGAGAAAGTGAGAACATGTGACTCGGGGATGAAAGCCTGAGAAACACTTTGAAATTGATACCATTCTGGAAGATAAATACACAAAATATTACCTCATGTATTAAATGAAGATTCCCCTGGAGTGCGCAAGAAAAAATAAATAAATACAGCGAGATCTGTTTTTGCAAAAGAACACCTCAAACACGTGTTACGGTTTAATCAGAAATCATATTTAATTGGATTAATTCATATTTAATCTGTAACTGTTAGACAATACATGCATGTTATGAAATGTGTTCTTATAAAAAGTGCCGATGCCGTTTTCGATGGCTCAGTAAGGCAGATACAAAGTGCACAGTTTCATATATTTTCATCACATGTTCGTCGTGCAGAACTGTCAATGTGATAATGGCCCCGTCATCGTCAGTAACAATCAGGGAATTTTTCACACCTGAAGGTGTTACGCAATTGGACGGCTCTTACAATCAAATGATCGGGAATAAAAAGGCACGCAATTACAATGCATGCTGACGCACAATGGCTACTTTGACGCTGTGTTGTAAGATTCGGTGAAATGTATTTTTCGCCTTTCTGGCATCGTCGTCATCATAGCTGAATATTGATTACTGCCGATTCCCTGACCCATATGCAACTACGGGCGGTAAAAGAGTGGAACAAGACGATCGCTCACGTGCGCCAAATTTAGAGTTTATTGTGATTTACAAAGGGAAATGTGTGGTAGACCAGTTTGTTTAACACTGTTGAATGGTTACTCTATTCTTTTATACTCTATGCTCTGAACTTTTAACTCATTACATCCCATTACATTGTTATCATTTAATAGATACTCCAAAGGTTATCCAAAGGTGAAAAAAAAATTGCCCCAGAAACCCAAATCATTAAGACAATATAGTGCACACCCTTAAACATTTAGCTACAGTAGCACTAAACCTCTCCATGGTGATCTTTTCCTCCTCTCTGCTCGGTAGGTAAGATAGAGGAGGTGGTGTTTGAGGCCAGGACAGTAGCCAGGACGGCAGGGACCTACGCCCATGACGACAAGAGCATCAACGGCCTCCCCAACTACACGGTGGAGATCAGAGAGCACATCCAGGTATACCAGAAAGCAATACAACTGGATTTTACCCTCCAGGTATACCAGAAACCAATACAACTGGATTTTACCCTCCAGGTATACCAGAAAGCAATACAACTGGATTTTACCCTCCAGGTATACCAGAAAGCAATACAACTGGATTTTACCCTCCAGGTATACCAGAAAGCAATACAACTGGATTTTACCCTCCAGGTATACCAGAAAGCAATACAACTGGATTTTACCCTCCAGGTATACCAGAAAGCAATACAACTGGATTTTACCCTCCAGGTATACCAGAAAGCAATACAACTGGATTTTACCCTCCAGGTATACCAGAAAGCAATACAACTGGATTTTACCCTCCAGGTGTACCAGAAAGTAATACAACTGGATTTTACCCTCCAGGTATACCAGAAAGCAATACAACTGGATTTTACCCTCCAGGTATACCAGAAAGTAATACAACTGGATTTAGACGTATGGGGACTTGTGACTGGACTCAGACTGGGCTCGCACTGGACTCGGACTGAACCTGTGGTGACTTGGACTCGGACTGGACTTGGACTGAACCTATGGTGACTTGGACTCGGACTCGGACTGGACTTGGACTGAACTTATGGTGACTTGAACTTGGACTCGGACTGGACTCGGACTGAACCTGTGGTGACTTGGACTCAGACTGGACTTGGACTGAACCTATGGTGACTTGAACTTGGACTCGGACTGGACTCGGACTGAACCTATGGTGTCTTGAACTTGGACTCGGACTGGACTCGGACTGAACCTATGGTGACTTGAACTTGGACTGGACTCGGACTGAACCTATGGTGACTTGGACTCGGACTCGAACACTGGGGGCTTAGGACTGGACTCGGACTGAACCTATGGTGACTTGAACTTGGACTCGGACTGGACTCGGACTGAACCTATGGTGTCTTGAACTTGGACTCGGACTGGACTCGGACTGAACCTATGGTGTCTTGAACTTGGACTCAGACTGGACTCGGACTGAACTTATGGTGTCTTGAACTTGGACTCGGACTGGACTCGGACTGAACCTATGGTGACTTGAACTTGGACTCGGACTGGACTCGGACTGAACCTATGGTGTCTTGAACTTGGACTCGGACTGGACTCGGACTGAACCTATGGTGTCTTGGACTTGGACTGGGGACTTAGGACTGGACTCGGACTGATCCTAAGGTGTCTTGGACTCGGACTGGACCTATGGTGTAATGGACTTGGACTGAACCAATGGTGACTTGGACTCGGACTCGAGCACTGGGGACTCGACTCAGACTCGAGGGTTAGTGACTCGACTACAGCATTGCCAGAAAGTAACAAAACTGATTTTATCCTCCTGGTATATCACACCATCAGATACAAAGAATAATTTTTTATTTGGTGTGTTGAACTATAACTGGCGTATGTAAATCTCCTGAGATTTAATCAGCAGTGTCATGTATTCGTCTGTCAACGTTAAGCTTGGATCTTTTTCACGTTACGCCCACATGTCTCTTCTATCTTTAGATCTTACTTTCATATCTCTTTCTCTGTTACTTTATCACGCGATCATGTCTACTCTGTTTACTGATCTATAGAGAATAACGTGGGGCACACATCTAGAGTTACTCACACATTATTTTCTGTTGTTTTTGGGTACGGCCTCCCATTGTTTGTGGTAGATCTCCTATTATGAGTTTTACATTGGGTAATATCCTCCCACCCAACGTTTGAAAAAACGTATCGTCATGGTTCATGTCTGTCCTTGTTCTATGAAACCAGGTTTGGCTTCGAACTTAAACATGACCTTGCAAAATTGTCATTTTATTATTTTAGGACAAGAGATTCATGACCATCTTTTTTTAATCACAATAATGTCTAAATCATAATCAGTATGAATCTAGTTTACAAGTACTCATGTTTTTTTGTTTTTTTTCGTTGTGAGATTCATAATCACGTTTTTGAATCACAAGAATGTTTTAATTATAATCAGTATACATTTAGTCCACTAATACGAATGTCATAAGTCATATTTTAAGATTGCCGTATTTTGTTTGTGAAACTTTCTCCACAGCTGACTGAAAGCAAGATAGTGAGAATAGCCGACGTCACGTCAAAAGGTCGCAATGAGTTCGTCCAGGAAATCATTTTTGAGCAGCTCACTCCAGGGAGCGTCATTGTTTTCAGGTACAGTGCATAGCAGGAAACGTTTATCAATAAATGCATCGTCATGGTAAAGGGTCTGTTATTAGAGTGGTTCTTTGTCAGGTGTTTTGTAATTTGATGACACACGACACAGTTTCTGGAAAAACGAGTTTCACAGTAGTGCCCATAGCAACACACAAAAAGAGGATGTTGTTTTGGCCAAATAAGTCTTGTTGTTTTAATTTGACACACAATCTCCCTGTTAGCATCACAGCCAAAAATTATGCCGTGTTTGAAAACCCGCCAAGTCAAACCACACTTCTGCTTGTTTGAAATGCAGCTAGGTAATATGGTATTTATGATTCAAATAATTATTTTAGCTTAACCAGTACTGTCCCATTGCTGCAGGGTTCATGTACTTCTAATATGTATACCCTCTAACCAGAGCTGTTCCCTGTGTTGTAGGGTGAATCCCTCTATGTGCTTCTAATATGTATACCCTCTAACCAGTGCTATTCCCATTGCTGCAGGGTTAATGTGCTTCTAATATGTATACCCTCTAACCAGTGCTGTTCCCAGTGTTGTAGGGTAAATCCCTTTAACCAGTTTGCTGCAGGGTTAATCTGCTGTTGGTAAACACACTCTAACCAGTGCTGTTTCCATTGCTGCAGGGTTACTCCCTCTAACCAGTGCTATTCCCATTGCTGCAGGGTGAGTCTGGACCCCGACTCTCAGGCTATGGTGGGGGCCCTGAGGAGACACCTCATCCAGTTCAGCCCTCTCTACAAAGCTGGCAGCGTGGAAGACGACAACACACCGGAGATCCTTACGAAACCACTGAAGAAGTAGGAGCCAATTCATCCATCCATCCATCCATCCAACCAACCATAAATTATATCATATATTTGTTCGTTCGTTCATTCGTTCGTTCGTCCATCCATCCAACCATAAATTATATAATTTATTTATTCACACAATCATTATTTAATTCATTCATCCATCCATCCATCCATCCATCCAACCATAAATTATTTCATATACTTATTCACAAATTCATTATTTAATTCATTCATTCATCAATCCATCCATACATCCATCCATCCTACCAACCATAAATTATATAATTTATTTATTCACACATTAATGAATTAATATAATTCATCCAACCATCCATCCATCCAGCCAATCATAAATTATATAATTTATGTATTCACACATTCATTATTTAATTAATTAGTTCGTTCATTCATCCATCCATCCATCCATCCATCATCCATAACAAAGGGAAACTATTAACCAATTTAACTGATTTTACATGACATGTGAAAATACTCTAAATCAGGGGTGGGGAACCTTTTTTCTATAAAGGGCCATTGGCGTATTTACAACATCCATTGGGGGCCACACAACAGGACAAACATAAATGTATTTTCTTTTATTGTTTGTTTATGTAACATGAAGAAGCCAGGATGCAACTATTATTCAATAAAAGGGTTATCAGTGGCTCTGTAATCTCAGTCTAACTGCCAACGGATTTGATTAATCAAATTATAATAATAGATATGCAATATGAAATTAGTAATTCATTATAGTCAGAATACAATTCACAATTCAATACATATTCAATAACAATCTAGTATCCATTCATAAAAAAAAAAGACAGTTTACTGCTCCAGTCACGTGACGTTGGCACTCGTTTCCCGGGCAACAGGGACGTTTATGAAGGGGACAGAGAGAGACCGCAGACCTCCGAAACGACCTAAACGACTAGTAGTACTACCCTTATGAGACTGCATTATGAGATATCATATACAGATCTATACTATACAGATCAATACTATCTAACTATGCTAGAGATATCAAAGTATAAACATGAAACCTTTAGCGTTAGCCTCCGCTAACGAACGAGCTAAGGTTTCGCTTTACTTTTAATGTGTTTTGCTTGATAAAAGTATTTAAGCTACATAATGATAATGCCTCACGGGCCGGATCCGATAGTGTCGCGGGCCGTATATGGCCCGGGGGCCGGAGGTTCCCCACCCCTGCTCTAAATGTAAAAGCTAAATGTATCTTCTTTTTTTCACGTCTCCAGGATAATGTCTGAGCTGACGCTGGCTGACATGAACATGTTGCTGTTCCGTTGTGATGCTGAGGAGAAAGAGGATGGTGGAGGATGCTACGACATTCCTTCCTGGTTGCCCCTCAAGTATGGTGGCCTGCAAGGTATAAAACAGCATACACTAGTAATTTGACATACTGTTATCAAAGTGGTTAAAATCTAAAATGTTTTGGTAGACTTTGTATGCTTTGTTTGGATGGTTAACGAGGCAAATATGTATTTATTTTTAATGCAGACTCACAGCACAGTGTGAACAAAAACAGTGGTTTGTTTTTTGATTTATGTGTAACTAAACTCTCAACAGGTCTGATGTCGGTGTTATCGGAGGTCCGTCCCAAGAATGACCTGGGACACCCGTTCTGTGACAACCTGAGGCAGGGCGACTGGATGCTGGACTTTGTGGCCAACAGGCTGGTGTCAAAAGGAGGAGCTCTGGGAGAGGTGGGTTCAGAGGGTAGGGGGGTCGAGGGTCACTCGTGGGTGTCATGACACAACACATTTTGTCAGGTGAAAGGTTTCCAATCTAAAGATCTGGTCTCCACCTCCAAGGCAGTGCTAGAGAACATGGTTGTGTTCCACTTGGAGACTTTTTATCTTTTGTTAAGACGGAAACTTTGCATAGTTAAGATTACTACTTTTTTATGAATGGGAATGCAGATTCAGCCAGGTCATGGTGGCTTTAGCACATACAGGATATGCTTTATTCTAGCTTATTAAGATGATTTGGACTGCATAGATCCCCCATCTTCCTTTAGCTCTGTTTTTATAAGAGTCGACCAGCACCATTACCTGTTTTGTGTTAAAAGAAAATATTCTTTTTTTTTCCCAAGATGGAATAAAACTTTGTTAAAATGTGTTTTGAATGGGTTTAAAATATCTAATCTAATCACAATAGGACAATTAGATGGGCAATTTTGTTGTAAAAATATTATGAAAATTGCTGAACTATTCTTAATAGCTGTATAGTTCAAACTGAAATATCTCTATTTTAAAAGGACGCTCGCTGTCCTGGATGGCCAATGATTATATATCCGTACTGTCAAGGGAAAACATAAACACTTGTTCTCTCTCAGGTGGGGAAGTGGATCCAGGCCATGTTTGGCTACCTGACTCACATCCCCCGCTACCTGGTCCCTTGCTACTTCGACGCCATCCTCGTAGGGGCGTACACCACCGCTCTGGACGCCGTTTTCCAACAGATGTCTGAGTTAGTATCAAAGCCTTATCTTTTCACACACACACACATATACCAATATCACACGCACGCACGCACGCACGCACGCACGCACGCACGCACGCACACACACACACACACACACCAAAATCACACACACACACATACCAAAATGACAGACGTAATGGATCTGATTGTTTCCTAGAGAATGGAGGACAGAGTGCTATGAGATGTGAAGTTCCTCTGTATTATCTCTGCCTCTGGGCTCTTTGAGATGTTAAGTTCCTCTATAATATAATATATATAATATCCATCCATCCATCCATCCATTAGCTATACCGCTTATCCTATGCAGGGTCGCGGGGGGGGCTGGAGCCTATATATACAGTGCCTTGCAAACTTATTCACCCCCTTTGGCATTTTTCATGTTTTGTTGCCTCACAACCTGGAATTAGAATGGATTGTTTGAAAGTTTGCATCATTTCATCCAGAGAACATGCCTACAACTTTGAAGATGTGATTTTTTTTTTTTGTGAAGCAAACAACAAATAGGACAAAATAACAGAAAACTTCAGCGTGCATAAATATTCACCCCCCTAAGGTCAGTACTTTGTAGAGCCACCTTTTGCGGCAATTACAGCTGCAAGTCGCTTTGGATAAGTCTCTATGAGCTTGCCACATCTTGCCACTGGGATTTTTGCCCATTCCTCAAGGCAAAACTGCTCCAGCTCCTTCATGTTGGATGGTTTCCGCTTGTGAACAGTAATCTTCAAGTCTGACCACAGATTCTCAATTGGATTGAGATCTGGGCTTTGACTAGGCCATTCCAACACATTTAAATGTTTCCCCTTAAACCACTCGAGTGTCGCTTTAGCAGTATGCTTCGGGTCATTGTCCTGCTGGAAGGTGAACCTCCGTCCCAGTCTCAAATCACAGGCAGACTAAAACAGGTTTTGCTCAAGAATATCCCTGTATTTAGCACCATCCATCTTTCCCTCGACTCAAATCAGTTTCCCAGTCCCTGCTGCTGAAAAACATCCCCACAGCATGATGCTGCCACCACCATGTTTCACTGTGGGGATGGTGTTCTCAAAGATCATCAAAGATTTGGATATTTTTTCATAACCCAACCCTGACTAGTACTTCTCAACAACTTTGTCCCTGACTTGTTTGGAGAGCTCCTTGGTCTTCATGGTGTGATGCCTCTTGCTTAGTGGTGTTGCAGCCTCTGGGACCTTTCAGAAAAGGTGTGTTTATACTGACAGATCATGTGACACTTAGATTACACACATGTTATGTTACTTCTGAAGGTAATTGGTTGCACCAGAACTTTTGAGGGGCTTCATAGCAAAGGGGGTGAATACATATGCACATGCCAATTTCCAGATTTTTATTTTTAAAAATAATTTTTTATATATATATTTTTCTCATTTCACTTCACCAACTTAGACTATTTTGTGCAGATCCATCACATAAAATTCTGATTAAAAAAACATTTACATTTCAGGTTGTAATGTAACAAAATAAGTAACAACCCAAGGGGGGTGAATACTTTTGCAAGGCACTGTATATACATATAATATAGTCTATATTATCTCTCTCCCTCTGGGCTCTTGCAGCTTTGTGCAGAATGGTTCCACCTTCGTGAAGCAGCTCGCTCTGGGCTCAGTTCAGATGTGTGGGGTAGGCAGCTACCTCGCCCTGCCCCCCCTCTCCCCGGTGCTGAAGGGAGTCCCCTACAGACTCAACAACGTCACCGGGGAGGAGGAACAGTGTTGCGTCTCCATGGCAGCAGGTCGACAAACATTTTTTTTAACCCCGTGTTTGTTTTGGGTTTGCTTCCTTGCTTGTTGTTCTTTTTTATCTGTCTCTCTCGCTCTCTCTCGCTCTCTCTCGCTCTCTCTCTCTCTCTCGCTCTCTCTCTCTCTCTCTCTCTCTCTCTCTCTCTCTCTCTCTCTCTCTCTCTCTGTCTCTGTCTCTCTCTCTCTCTCTCTCTCTCTCTCTCTCTCTCTCTCTCTCTCTCTCTCTCTGTCTCTCTCTCTCTCTCTCTCTCTCTGTCTCTGTTTCGCTCGCGCTTTTCTCTTTTCTATCTCTCTTTCTCGCTCTCTGATTTGACTGTAATACCTTTTAATTTTAGTTTCATCATTTTAATCTTTCGATACTCTATATTGGGTTTATACTCAATATCATCTACAAATGTCCAGACATTTAATTGTGGTTTTTTTGTCAGCTATGTTAGTCCAGTTTTGTTGTTGGTTAGATGGATTTTCCCCTCGTCCTTTAGCTTAATTTTAATCAAGCTTAATGTAAAATTGAGATTTTCTATTTCATAATGTCAGAGATGATGTTCAGCTAAATCAATGCCCATTAGCTTAGTAAGTAAAAGTTGGTCTGGTGTTAAAAAACGTACAAACTCCCAATTATTCGTCTTCAAAAGGCACATTTTTGTGTCATTGTAATTTACTTTTATTCTTGAAAAAAATTAAAAAATTAAAAACTGGTTTACTCTGGTTGAAGTACCTTCCTCTCTTTCTGCTGCAGGTCTCCCTCATTTCTCCTCTGGTATTTTCCGTTGTTGGGGTCGTGACACGTTCATCGCTCTGAGAGGACTGATGCTGGTGACTGGCAGGCACCTGGAGGCCAGGTCAGTACAGCAGGGCACCGTCCATTCTAACAGAGTTCAACAGGGCACCGTCCATTCTAACAGAGTTCAACAGGGCAACGTCCATTCTAACAGAGTTCAACAGGGCACCGTCCATTCTAACAGAGTTCAACAGAGCAACGTCCATTCTAACAGAGTTCAACAGGGCACCGTCCATTCTAACAGAGTTCAACAGGGCACCGTCCATTCTAACAGAGTTCAACAGGGCAACGTCCATTCTAACAGAGTTCAACAGGGCACCGTCCATTCTAACAGAGTTCAACAGGGCATCGTCCATTCTAACAGAGTTCAACAGGGCACCGTCCATTCTAACAGAGTTCAACAGGGCATCGTCCATTCTAACAGAGTTCAACAGGGCACCGTCCATTCTAACAGAGTTCAACAGGGCATCGTCCATTCTAACAGAGTTCAACAGGGCATCGTCCATTCTAACAGAGTTCAACAGGGCATCGTCCATTCTAACAGAGTTCAACAGGGCATCGTCCATTCTAACAGAGTTCAACAGGGCATCGTCCATTCTAACAGAGTTCAACAGGGCATCGTCCATTCTAACAGAGTTCAACAGGGCATCGTCCATTCTAACAGAGTTCAACAGGGCATCGTCCATTCTAACAGAGTTCAACAGGGCATCGTCCATTCTAACAGAGTTCAACAGGGCATCGTCCATTCTAACAGAGTTCAACGGAGCAACGTCCATTCTAACAGAGTTCAACGGAGCATCGTCCATTCCTAACAGAGTTCAACAGGGCATCGTCCATTCTAACAGAGTTCAACAGGGCATCGTCCATTCTAACAGAGTTCAACAGGGCATCGTCCATTCTAACAGAGTTCAACAGGGCATCGTCCATTCTAACAGAGTTCAACGGAGCAACGTCCATTCTAACAGAGTTCAACGGAGCATCGTCCATTCTAACAGAGTTCAACAGGGCATCGTCCATTCTAACAGAGTTCAACAGGGCATCGTCCATTCTAACAGAGTTCAACAGGGCATCGTCCATTCTAACAGAGTTCAACAGAGCATCGTCCATTTTAACAGAGTTGAGTTCAACAGAGCTCAGTCCATTCTAACAGAGTTCAACAGAGCTCAGTCCAATATAACAGAGTCGAGTTCAACAGAGCTCAATCCATTATAACCGAGTAGTTCAACAGAGCATCGTCCATTTTAACAGAGTCGAGTTCAACAGAGCATCGTCCATTTCAACAGAGTCGAGTTCAACACATCGTCCATTATAACAGAGTCGAGTTCAACAGAGTATCGTCCATTATAACTGAGCCGAGTTAGATTGAAGTACAGTACAGCCTGTTTACAATAGAAATTGTAAAATCTGTTTTATAATGGAGAAGAGCTCTGAGAAGACTGATGCTAGTGACTGGGAGGCACCTGGAGAGTAGAGTAGAGTAGAGTAGAGTTGAGTAGAGTAGAGCACTTTCCATTATAATAGGACAGAGTACAGCACAGTCCATTACAGTACAGAGTAGAGTACAGCACAGTCCATTATAATAGTACAGAGTAGAGTAGAGCACAGTCCATTATAATAGTACAGAGTAGAGTAGAGCACAGTCCATTACAGTACAGAGTAGAGTACAGCACAGTCCATTATAATAGTACAGAGTAGAGTAGAGCACAGTCCATTACAGTACAGAGTAGAGTACAGCACAGTCCATTATAATAGTACAGAGTAGAGTACAGCACAGTCCATTACAGTACAGAGTAGAGTACAGCACAGTCCATTATAACAGTACAGAGTAGAGTAGAGCACAGTCCATTATAATAGTACAGAGTAGAGTTCAGCAGTCCATTACAGTACAGAGTAGAGTACAGCAGTCCATTATAATAGTACAGAGTAGAGTGCAGCAGCACCTGCTTAAAATAGAGAAAAAAAATATTTTCATTGGAGTAACACTAGAGCGTATTTATGTTAGAGTACGGTAGAGCATTATATCACAAATATGACAATAGAGAATGTCGAGAAAATATGACAATAGGGAAAAGTAAATTCTGATATGATTTCACAGAGTAGAGTTCAGTAGAGTATGTTTAGAACGGAGTGGAATTGACAAAAAAGGATCTAGACCTGAGCTGAGTATAGTGCGTTGGTAAACAGTCATTGTAGTTCAGAGTAAGCAGGATGAAGTTATAATAGGTTAAAGGACAGCTGAGTTATATATCAAATCAAATTAAATACATTTTATTTGTGTAGCATATTTCATACACCAAGGCAATTCAATGTGCTTTACACAAGGCAAGAAGAAACACACAAGGAATACATTGTATAGTATACCTTATAATTGAGTAGACTATAACGCAGTGCAGGGTAAATAGTAAATATATCGTTATACATTGCAGACTGTGTAAACTTAGTTTCTTGCCCATGGCGCTCTTACCTAACATGGTCCGATGTTATTTATGGATGTTTGTAATGTTTGTCCTTCCATTTGACACACCTTTCCTTATAGCTCATTATGGCACATATACCTGTATATATTGTGTCAACATAATGAGAGCATGCGCCTCTATATGGAGTCTCATAAAACGTTTGGTCGAAGGTCATGATGTTTGGATAAGGGTTTTAGTTGGATAACCAACATGTTTACACTTACATTTGATTACGACTCTGACTCTATTGACTTATTATTTCATGCTGTAAATTGCTTTGGCAATAAAGGCATCAATTTACATTGCTTGCAAATGATTTACAGTAGCTACAATCATTTAAACATTTCCCTTTCTTTCTTTCTTTCTTTCCCAATTTCTTTCTCGCTATATCTATATATCTCTTTCTCCTTATCTTTCTCTCTTCTCCCTTTATCTCACTTTCTCTCTCTACGGTATCCATAGAAACATCATCTTGGCGTTCGCGGCCACACTGCGCTACGGCCTGATCCCCAACCTGCTCGGTCAAGGCGTGGGTGCGCGATACAACTGTCGCGACGCAGTCTGGTGGTGGCTCCAGTGCGTTCAGGACTACTGCACCATGGTGCCCCAGGGAGAGGACATCCTCACCTGCCCCGTGTCAAGGATTTACCCCACCAACACCTCCGAGCCCCATCCCGCCGGAGCCTGCGTAAGACTGCTACTTGGTACTCTGTGGTTGGGATAGTTTTGCGATGTCTTGAGATGTCATAAGACTTAGGAAACATGTAGGGGGGAAAAGATCACACACACACACACACACACACACACACACACACACACACACACACACAGAGACTATGAAGAGGCGACTCGTGCGAGACAATATGATAAAATCGTCACGTCATCCAGTAAGAGGAAAGGTAAACTAGCTTTTGACAAGTAAACTGAGTAATCCCATCTTTCACAATTGTACTACATCACTTTGTACTACATCACTTTGAGGTGTATCAAACATCTAAACAGCTCATCAATTCACGTGAAAAATGTCCGCCCTTTTCTTGTGAAGACCGTTTCCTTTTTGCTAATGTATCTATATTTACCTTTTACCTTCTCAATAGGATGAGCCCCTGTATGACCTGATTCACGAGGCCATGCAACGCCACATGCAGGGAGTGGAATTCAGAGAGGTCAACGCCGGCCCCCAGATTGACCGTAACATGAGTAATGAAGGTTTGTTAGCGTCCACACAATCATACGCACGTAGAAAACATACTAAGTTGTTCAGAGCAGGCTAGACAAGTCTCTCTTTCTCAAACACGCGCGGTCATGGTTCACTTTGCACTGTCTATGTGCACAGCCATTACATTGTTTACACAAGATTTGCCTTCTGAATTTGTTCACCTGCCAGTGGAATATTAAGGCTGCTACGAGCAAGGTTTTTGACATATAAACATAAAAACAGTTTGCGATTTAATCAAGATATACTCTATATACTGGTGTGTGTGCGCGTTTGTGTTTGCGTTTGCGTGTGTGTGTGTGTGTGTGTGTGTGTGTGTGCGCGGGCGCGTGTACGTGTGTATATGTCTATATATGAATATGTGAATGGATGTGTGAAAACATGTGTCTATTCTCTTCAGGTTTCAACGTAGAGGCCAAGGTGGATTCCAAAACTGGGTTTGTCTATGGTGGAAACCGCTTTAACTGTGGCACCTGGATGGACAAAATGGGCGAGAGTGACAAGGCTCACAACAAAGGCGTCCCTGCCACACCCAGGTACAGTGCATTACCACATGCAAACTTTAGGAAAGGTGTTATGTAAATGCTCTTCAACTGAATGCAATGACGAAAGACTACAGAAGAAAAGAGAGAGAGAGAGAGAGAGAGAGAGAGAGAGAGAGAGAGAGAGAGAGAGAGAGAGAGAGAGAGAGAGAGAGAGAGAGAGAGAGAGAGAGAGAGAGAGAGAGAGAGAGAGAGAGAGAGAGAGAGAGAGAGAGAGAGAGAGAGAGAGAGAGAGAGAGAGAGAGAGAGAGAGAGAGAGAGAGAGAGAGAGAGAGAGAGAGAGAGGGAGAGGGAGAGGTCGATGTCCTATTCGATAGTCGATATTGCATGTCAAAATACCTCCATGTTAATGGGGTGTGCCATTGCTGTTTGTTTAGTTGATAGCCGAGGTTGTTGGTATGTCAGGTTTTTCCTTGTGCTTCTCCAGGGATGGCTCCGCCGTGGAGATTGTGGGACTGTGTAAATCCACACTGCGCTGGTTGGTGCAACTCCATAAAGCAGGCCTCTTCCCACATGCCAAAGTCACCATACAGAGAGATGGTAATTTATGTAATACTGAATATTAATAAAACTTCATCAGCTGACAAATATCTAGATTTTTCTTTTTGGTTATATAACTTTTTTTATATATATATACGCCTTAAAATATTGTAAGAATTGATCTAATCTCTGTTGATACCATGGTATTCTACAGATTAGATGTAGTATGAATTTTTGTGGTGCTGCAGGCACTGCTAACAACTGATTTCCATCTTCTCTGTTCCATAGCTAACGCGGGTGGGTTGGTCCTTTTTAGTACGTCACATGAAAAGCATCAGGCATCTCATGGGCTGATCCTAGTTCCCTGGTTTCGTTCCGCCTAAGCATTCTCCCTCTCTACGTCACATGTCTCTCTTTCCCTCCATTCTAACGAAGTTCAGGTGTACGTGCGTGTGAAACGGATTACAACAGCCTCAAGCCTAAACAATTATGAGTCAGTTTTTAATTATGCACCTGTTAATGTGTCTCCTCTTTCACTTGCACTTTGCCACACCTTGTGACTCTTGCCCAGCTCATTTTACTATTGGACTGTTTTTTTGAGGGTGCAACCCAGGTGACAAGCATTTATTTTTCTTTTTTTGTTTTTCTTAAATTTTTTGTTATTTTATTTTATTTCCTAATATGTAATGTCTTTTTTTTATTTTACTTAAACTAAATCTGTTATGTTTTCTGTTTCCTTTAGATTAGACCACTCCGACTGGTTTTAGTAGACAGATCCTTGTTTTAAGTTTCAGCTAGCACAAAATGCAGCAGTAAATATTTTTAACAACCTAAACGTGCTTTACAGGTATTTATATACCCAACTCTAAGATTTTTCTTGTTTCTTCTTTCACATTTAGAAAAGGTCTACAAAAATAAGGGTGTGATTATACAACACAGTGTATGTCTGTCTGAGTGTGCTTGCTGAATGCACTGTTTTGAAAAAGGCACACATAATTCACATCACTGTTTCGTGTCTTGCAGGGCACAGTCTATCTGTATCATACGCGGAGTGGGACCAGCAGATCCAGGAGAACTTTGAGAAGCTATTTTACGTGTCCAAGGACCCGCGTGACCCCAACGAGAAGCACCCTGACCTGGTCCACAAGCGGGGTATCTACAAGGACAGCTATGGAGCCTCCAGCCCGTGGTGTGACTATCAGCTACGGCCAAACTTTACCATCGCCATGGTCGTGGTAAGTATAGGAAGTTGTAGTGTGTGTGTGCGTGTGTGTGCGCGTGTGTGTGTGTGTGCGTGCGCGTGTGTGTGCGTGTGTGTGTGTGTGTGTTTGTGTGTTATATCAATCTGTTATAGCTATCTACAATCTAATCCTGTAGTATCTCAAACTAATAATGCCCCGAGTAACTAATCAGTTATTGGGGATTTGTGTCCATACGGGTGGGCATAATTACATAAGTCAGTGCCCGTACTGTATTATCTGTGTGAACAAGCGGTCTTCTTTCTGCAGGCTCCAGAGCTCTTCACTGTGGACAAAGCCTGGGAAGCTCTGGACGTGACTGAGAAGAAACTTCTTGGCCCACTGGGAATGAAAACCCTGGATCCTGAGTGGGTGACCCAGAACAACTTCTCCTAAAAACGCTCCTTGCTTATGTTATTAAAAAAAACTAATAATACAGTTTCTTCCTCTGAAATCTGATTCCAAATGTGATACAAAAGTATTATCTCACTCTGTGTTATTTGGATGAAACCCTGTTCACATTGGAATTTTTTTTTTATGTTACAGCCACAAAGCAGAGGTTATAATCACAGGCAAGGTTGGTCACATTAAAAACCTGTTTTACACATTCCTTCACAGTGACATGGTCTATTGCGGAGTGTACGATAACGACCTGGACAATGACAATCACAATCTTGCAAAGGGCTTTAACTACCATCAAGGACCAGTAAGTACACTCACACACCTAGACACACCCAGAAACACAAAATGTCTGAAACTATACAGCCAAAGCCTCTGTACAAACAGTCGATGCATTGAGCATCCATTTTGGAACCCATCCTGTTGTTCTGTGTCCGTGTTAGAAGTGGCTGTGCACAAAATGTCTGAAACTATAGAGCCCAAGCCTCTGTACAAAGAGTCCACACACCGGGCGTCCATTTTGGACTCATCCTGTGGTTCTGTGTCCGTGTTAGGAGTGGCTGTGGCCTGTTGGTTACTTCCTACGTGCCAAACTCCACTTTGCCAAGAAACTGGGACCGCAGACGTACGAACAGACGGTGTACCTGGTGAAGAATGTCCTCTCCCGCCACTACGTTCACTTGGAGAGGTATGGTTCCTGGTTCCATCCCCCCAAAATTATTGAAGGCACGGATTTAGAAGACATTAAATTGCGTTTTCGTAATTTAGCACATACTTTTGGCCAAAGCCAAAAATGAGACTACAGGGACCACAGAGATGGAATCCATAAATAAATTTAGAAATACTATGAGATGGATAGTTCCCCTGGAGCAATTTAGGGTTTAGTGCCTTGCTCAAGGGCATGTTATTTCCCAGGGGTGATTTGAACATTTGACCCTATGGTCACCAGGTAGCAGTTCTTCCCCTTAGGCCACCACTTTCCACCAGATGAAACCGTATGGAATGTTACAAGGTCACATAAATAGATAGATATTAATAGGTACATTTTTCAAATGTTATTTAAAAGCGGAAAGAAAAAAACATACAGGTCTCAGGTTAGGACTATGTATTTCATAAATAGTTATTCAAGGTTTTTCATATTGGTCCTTCTTATGGGTTGGGGGCATAAATTATTAGTCTGATGTTGTTGGGTTATTTAACGCTTGATTTAATTCCATATATGCGTATATTTTTATTGTTTTACTTCGTGTTATCTATTTATCCATTTGACTAATTGTCTGTCCTCTTCTCTCGTTAGGTCTTCTTGGAAGGGTCTCCCCGAGCTAACCAATGAGAACGGACAATACTGTCCCTTCAGCTGTGAGAGTCAAGCCTGGTCCATCGCCACCATCCTGGAGGTCCTGCACGATCTGTGAACACACACACACACACACACACACACACACACACACACACACACACACACACACACACACACCCCCTAGTGTTCCCGTTAAATATATGTGAAGAGTAGAGACACAGGTGTGCTCTTAGGGCTTGCGTGTGCGTAAACTCCGTGTTACCATTCATACAGTATGGTCCTTGCTAATTTGTCTTTAATTAGGTGTAAGGTTATCTTATGAATCTCGGCCAACCTCTATGTATTAGATTCAGACTGTCTATCAGGACACTTAACTCATTAACAACCTGTCAGGTCAAATCATTTACAGTCAGAATGAAATGAAGGTTAAGGTGAAAGAAGATAAAGATGATCATGTGTGGTAGCGTCCTTAGGTTTTTAACGTCATAAAATGTTGATCTAGACTCACAGATAAGCTTACACATTGCTCTGCGTGTGTATGTTATGGAACCAGCCATTCTGCACCAACCAGAGTTGTTTTCGCATTGCCGTGGCGACCTGAACTTTTTTTCCAACACATTGCCAGCAAGTGTGAAGGACTCTCACCTAGTTCCAGTTCACTTCAGTTCTATCAAGTAGCTACATCAGTGTGAGAATGTCCCAAGGATATATTTCAAAGGTCTGTTTCGTTATCCGAGCCTCTTAACAGATTGCTTGTGTTTGTCTACTTCAAAGGTTCCTGAGGACGTGTCCTAAAATTGACTCACTTAAGAAATTATGGTAGGAGTTTCACGGTCAGTGGGAAAAAATTGTTTTAAAACTGTAATTGGTTTGGTTCTATTGTCAAATGTTAAAATTGGGAGTTAATTCACCCTTAAGAACGTAATATGTACCTATTATTTGGAAATGTCTTGTCAAAAACACAACACTGTGAATGTGCTTTCCCTCAATGACAAACCTCTATAACCGGTTAGTAGTAGAGCTATGCAAGTTCTTTTGTTTTGTTTTGTTGTTTCATTGTCACTCACCTTATCTGTCACTGTGACACAATAAACTATAACTTAAAAAAAACCTTGTTTAAGCAAATTATAATTTTTTTTTTTTATTATAATTATTATCATAGCTTGAACATTTCACAAAGTATTTTACATTTTGGGGTTTTAGACAATAACTTTGTGTAGCATCATATTGAACAAAGCTGTGCTTTTAGGAAGTTTGACTCATTTGAAGATGTCAGATTTTAACATCTAAAGTGCGTACTAAAGAAGAGACATAATATTAATTCTACTTAGTGGACAAACTGGCTTACTACCACATCAGGCCTGAGTTTGCCTCTTATTCTTGTTCATGAATATGAAACAGTGTGACCTGACCATAGAGCGCATCACCATTTGAAGGCATCCTGCAGGATGGAATTTGCCAGATCAGTGGCTTTAGCACATGCAGTGTATAAGCATCTATCGCTGCGATTTGGACAGCACAGACCTATACAATCTAACTTTATTTCTGTATGATTACCTGTTCGGTGTAAAAAAATATATATATAATAATATATATATACATATATATATACACATATACATATACAGTTAGGCCCAAAAATATTTGGACAGTGACACAATCTTCATGATTTGGGCTCTGCATGCCACCACATTGGATTTGAAATTAAACAACTACAACGGAATTGAAGTGCAGACTTTAAGGTTTAATTCAAGGGGTTGAACAAAAATATATGATTAAACATGTAGGAATTGCAGCTATTTTTATACAAACGCTCCTCATTTCAGGGGCTCAAAAGTAATTGGACAAATAAACATAACCCCAAGTAAAATGTTACTTTTCAATATTTTGTTGAGAATCCTTTGCAGGCAATGACTGCCTGAAGTCTGGAACCCATGGACATCACCAAACGCTGGGTTTCCTCCTTTGTGATGCTTTGCCAGGCCTTTACTGCAGCGGTCTTCAGTTGTTGCTTGTTTGTGGGTCTTTCTGCCTTAAGTTTTGTCTTGAGCAAGTGAAATGCATGCTCGATTGGGTTGAGATCTGGTGATTGACTCGGCCATTGCAGAATATTCCACTTCTTTGCTTTAAAAAACTCCTGGGTTGCTTTTGCAGTATGTTTTGGGTCATTGTCCATCTGTACTGTGAAGCGCCGTCCAATCAACTTTGCTGCATTTGGCTGAATCTGAGCAGAAAGAATATCCCTATACACTTCAGAATTCATCCGGCTGCTTCTGTCTTTTGTCACATCATCAATAAACACAAGTGACCCAGTGCCATTGGAAGCCATGCATGCCCATGCCATCACACTGCCTCCACCATGTTTTACAGAAGATGTGGTGTGCTTTGGATCATGAGCTGTTCCAATTCTCCTCCAAACTTTCTTCTTCCCATCATTCTGGTACAGGTTGATCTTAGTCTCATCTGTCCAAAGAATGCTGTTCCAGAACTGGGTTGGCTTCTTCAGGTGTTTTTTGGCAAAGTCAATTCTGGCCTTTCTATTTTTGAGGCTGATTAATGGTTTGCACCTTGTGGTGAATCCTTTGTATTTACTCTCATGAAGTCTTCTCTTTATGGTAGACTTAGATACTGATACACCTACTTCCTGGAGAGTGTTCTTCACTTGAGTGGATGTTGTGAAGGGGTTTTCTTCACCATGGAAAGGATTCTGCGATCATCCACCACTGTTGTCTTCCGTGGACGTCCAGGCCTTTTTGAGTTCCCAAGCTCACCAGTGCACTCTTTTTTTCTCAGAATGTACCAAACTGTTGATTTGGCCACTCCTAACATTTCTGCTATCTCTCTGATGGATTTCTTCTTTTTTTCAGCCTCAGGATGGTCTGTTTCACCTCCATTGAGAGCTCCTTTGACCGCATGTTGTGTGTTCACAGCAACAGCTTCCAAATGCAAACGCCACACCTGGAATCAACTCCAGACCTTTTAACTGCTTATTTGATGACAGGTTAATGAGGGAAGAGCCCATGCAGCGTTGTTATTTTTTTTTGCAGCTTTCTGAGTCAATTGTCCAATTACTTTTGGTCCCTTGAAAAGAGGCGGCTACGTATTAAAGAGCTGTAATTCCTAAACCCTTGCTCCAATTTGGATGTGAATACTCTCAAATTACAGCTGAGAGTCTGCACTTTAAGCCCATATTGATTATATAATTGTATCCTGAGTATGTTTTCGTAAACAGCTAAAATAACAAAACTTGTGTCACTGTCCAAATATTTTTGGGCCTAACTGTATACACACATATATGTGGATGGGGTGACTCATCGTGTTTGTATGTCTTTTCTCAGACGGTTTACTTGAGAAGAGAATAATTCCAAGCCCCACCCATGAGCTACCAACCTCACCTCGCTCTTCTCAAGTCATCTCAAACAACCGGCAGTTATTAATAGCATCGTCTTTATTACATTGTATAACAGCAACTACCTGGGTGATTTAAATAATCTAACATGGCTCTGTATATTTTCTGGCTTTTCTGTACTTTGCCGCTTGCACAAAGCTATAGCAATGGCTTGGTTACAGAAAGTTGCGCGGACATGGTACCAAGACATGGGGTGAACGAGCAGACGAGAAATCCTCCTTATACCGTCACAGCAAGCAGCAACAGTTACGTGAATGGCAATCAGATCACAGGTGAGAAGCAAATAGGTGTTTTTGTGGTGGATGTAAAATAACGTTCTTGAGTGTGGGTTTCTATGGCACAAGTCTAAATGTGTTTTGTACACTTGCCGCTTTTTTTGCACCGGGTCCTTGATCTCATGTTCATAGCATTTGTGTGCCTCTATTTTTGCCATTATTAAGTTAAAGATCAGATCCATGACCCCACCTGCTCAGAAACACAATTGCACATTGAGCTCTATTTTAAATGTCTAGATTTGCGATAGACCTATTTATTTTTTGAACGATAACTTTTCATACCACTTAACCAAGTTTAACTAGGCTCATAAAGTTTTGCTCCTCAAAACCTTTCAAAACGTATGACTACCTCAAGAATTGAACTATTATTTTTTGCAATGATTTTAAACTTCTAAAAATGTGTATTTACAGTCACGCTGGCATCCTCGACACCTTTCGAGGGTTTCATGTTACAAGCCAGACCGGTCGGAAGAAATGAACCTGTCGGGAATTTCACTATTGTATCGTCATCCACGCAGCTACTCAACTGTAATGGCGCATTTGTAAGTATGTTTTCTTCATATCAAAATACTGTCAATATTGCCCAATCCTCGCGCAGACATAGCCGAGAGATACAACTATAACGGCACTGGGAATAATATGCAGGCCTAGGTCTGTACTCACAATATTGAATAGTGTTTTATCTCGTACGTACCTAAGGTTAAATAGAACAATATTGTGAGTGGACCTTCAGATTATTCCCAGTGCCGTTATAGCCATCAACGGCCACCCACTTAAACACAAATATAATAAAAAAAAATTTACTCTGTCTATAGGGTACGGCAGTGTCTCATACAAACTCAGGTGCTAAAACGAAGGTTCAAGCAATATGGAATGCAGCGACAGCTGGAACCCTCACTAACATCCAGTTCCTGTGAGTTGCTCATTAATCTCACATGTATCTATGTCCATGATTAATCTCATTAAATACAATAATATAGACTTTAACAAAAATTAAAAAGTAGCCTCTATCTTAATTTGGTAAAATAAATGAAAAGAATGATCTGATTCTAACTATTAGTGTGTGTTATACTTCTTTCACAGAGCAACTTTTGTTCAAGTGAAGAGTACCTACTGGATTCAAGTTCAAAGCGCTGTTGTTTCATACATTAATAACAATGTAAGTTGATCTTGTTTAACGGGGTAAACCCATTCCCTCATGTGGGCCAAATATGTCAGTTATCCGTATTGTTTGATAAAATTGAATAGATAAAATCTTTGTAAAAAAAATATGACTTGCCCTGCTTTGCTAAGTCACGGAACTAAACCAAAGACCAAGATATAAATTGATTTCAGAATAAAACACACAAATATGCATAACTACAGCTACAATAAATAAACAGAACAACTACACAACAATTTAAAAACAGCAACATGAACTGGTCATGACGGTTTGAACGGGATTATCCACTGTTTAAAGTACACTATGCGTTTATAGCAATTGAACCAGTGCTGCATACAAATAAAATGCAGTTCTTATCAGATGGATACATTTTGTATTTGCTTTAACCAATTAGAGCACCAATTATTGTTTGTTATTTATGCATAAAGGTTTATGTGAGCCTACTTTAACCTAGTAGTAGTATAGTTCATGTAGGTTCTAATGATAGTTGGTATATCAAATCAAATAAAATCATGTTTATTTATAGAGCACGTTTAAAACAGGCAGAGCTGACCAAAGTGTTGTACAACACATTCAGATACAGTATGTCAAACATAACAACAACAACAAACTGTTGTGACACATCCTATATACAAGCCAATGCATAGAAAACCACTCAGATGCAAAGGCTAATGAGAATAAATGAGTTTTGAGCTGAGACTTGAAGGAATTGACAGAAGGGACAAATCTGATAAGAGAGGGAAGTCTGTTCCATAACAGGGTGTCAATGTCAACAAATTAGTTATTTCCAATTGTTGTTTTCTGCTATTAAGGTTGTATATGGTTTAGACTATTGGTTCTGTTTTAGGGTCATAGCTATCTAAGGTTTCTAAGCCGTTCATTTGACTCAACAGGCCTTCAGTGCTGTTCCATGTGGCGTCACTAAAGTTTGCTTCAGTAACCCATCAAGCTGTGACCCATCGCTCAGCTCCAGTTGTAACTTCATGTCATCCATGCCGGTTGCTGGCTCACCAGGAGCATATCACTTTGAGATGACTGGCCCCACTGCGGGCTATGTCGCCATGGGCTTCTCAGACGACCAGATCATGGTAAGACCTTTGGCTTTTACACTGCAAAAAAAAGTTTATATCCCAAAATTTGTCAAAATGTACTTAGATTTACAAGATTACTTGGATTAAGCAAATTAATTGCCAAAGGGGTAATATAATTTCACTTAACACAATTTCTTGAAACAAGATGAATATTCCAACATTCTTCATTCAAGAATATTCAAGTCTTAGGAAGATACTTCTTCTTATGATAAGAAATCTTAGATATATTAGCTTGATACAAGATATTTGGTCTTGTATTGTCTTGTCTGACATTTGGATATTGGGTTCGATTTCATGTTTTTTTCTGTGTAGGCCTTTATTTAGTGCAATACGTTAGGGTTCACGGTTGTATCACAGACTTCTTAATTATGCAACCTTCTCAAGTATAGACCACACTCATTGAGGCCCACAGACTAATTGCAACATCAGTATGTATACAATTTGAGGAAGTAAAATGTGGAATAGTCCACTTTATGTGCCATTTTTCAGAAATTAAATTGGTTTTGCAAAATTACAGTTCGGCTATATATTAGTGCGCTAATATAGCTGAACTGTATTTTTGCAAAACCAATTTCATTACTCAATTAGCTTGATGAAAAGATATTATAGTTTCTCTGTCTGAAATGTGAAGACATTACTTTAATACCATCCCAAAGGCCCACCTCTTACATTTCTTTATTTAGGTGTTTTTGACCCTTCAGGCTTGAAGTATTGTGCGTGTGTTCACGCTATAGACAAACAATGGTCCCTTCCATTCAATGTGTTGGAATTATCACGTGTTTGTCACACATTTTCTCTGAAAGAACGGAATAAAATCCCTGGTCAAGACAATTAAATTGATAATTTGATGTCCTTTCCGTTTTCCAAGAATCAGAAAACTCCACCTCCAGTTTAGAAAAAAAAAATCAAGCTACTTTTTTAAAGGCCAAAAAGGTCATGTAATGAACAATGACAGTGGACAATGTACTTACACCAAATCACAGTTGATGTTTTGTTACAAATCAATCAAATATGGGCCAAATTCAAAGCCAAAATCCTTATTTATTGAAACAGAAACATTAAATATCACATCAATATATGTTTTACTATAATATATGTTTTCCTTCTTTCTTCAGGGGAATGATGACATTTACATCTGTGGTATTGACGGTAACGGGATCCCTCGACTGCAGCACGCCAATTCAACGGGGAAAGTAACCCCCACTATCATAGCACTGGTACAATGCAGTACTTTTTTTATGATGGCATGCTTGCATCACTGTTCCATGAATCATTTTGCATGTTTTTGGGATCATCTGTAAACTATCAGTTGCCAAACCCACTTTCATAAAGGGATTATCTGAGCAATTGTTCAGGGAAAAAGAAATTGAACAGATTCCGTCCATTAAATAACTAAACTAAAGAGAATTGTAATCATATTAACACCCATGTGTATGTGAATCATTCGTAGGGGAATGTCACTAATGTGGCAGCCAGTTTGACTAATGGTATCATCAGCTGTTCCTTCACGGCCTGGAGCCCCAAAATCTCAACTCAGATTGGCATATCCCCAAACATCACCTCTTACTTCCTGTTTTTTGTCGTTGGACCATCATCCAACGGTACTTCTAAGGAAAAGTTAATATGGAGATACAATGTATTTATTTATTTTTCATCATTTTTCCTAGTGTCTTGATATATATATTTCTAATATAATAATTATATATTATGTAAATAATATTCAACATACTATTATTTTCTTAAGAGACATGAGCAAGAGGCCAGTCACTCAAAAATAATCTATAAGTGACAGATATAAAACCACTGCTATGACTTCGTTAGCTTGAGCATGCCTCTAGCTTTTTTTTTTGTTGGGAAAATACATTATTTTGCGTTTCTTTCAATGAGCTGCAGCACAAATCTAATATTTATTGATCTTTAACAGGGATTATACAAATGCACACAAATACCTACATCAGTAATACTAGAGTGGATCTGTCCAATCCCCTGGCTGTGCGGACAGGTCGCCCACCTATTATCAAAGCACACGGTAAAGTATTTATCTCATCTATTGATGATATCTGATATACAGAAAATAAAAATAAAAAGTAATTTATATTAAAAATCTGTAGGATTAAAAGGATTGGATGTGGAAGTTTACTCAGAACTTCATCATGTTTTCCAGGGTGTTGACAGAACAATATGACTGTATCAGGAGTTTTGTAACCTCCATTTGCATATATCCATCAACACCAGGCACATTCATATCTCACAATGGTGCCTAATGTGATTGACACACCAGTCACTGTGGGTGTCTGTTGGTAAAAGTCACCCTGCCACTTGCTAATCTAGCTCAAGATTATTCGTTCTGCACTGTGTTGTGATTCAGGTTCTTTGATGTTGATTGCCTGGATGACCACTGGGAGTTTAGGGATGATAATAGCCAGGTATATGAAGGACATGGAAAAGGGAAGCCAATTCTGCGGCAAAGACCTTTGGTTTCTGGTAAGTAAAAAAAAAAAAAATCTTCAACATAACAATGCAAGACATGATATATTTAATCTGATCTATTGATTAATATAAGACATAAAAGTAGAGTTCAATCAATACTTTGTTGGTCTTGTACATTTGATATTACGGTTGTTTCTACGATGATATCGAGTGACATTTTGTTTGGTTTGGTGCGCTCTTAAGTTCCATGTTTCCCTGATGATCCTCACGGTTGCTGCCACTATCATTGCCTTCATCCTGGCTTTTGTTTACGTTGGAGGGTGGGCGGGAAGTGCGGTGAGTTAATGTTTTGTTAACTTTCATTTCTTTATTTGTTCAAACTTTCTATTCTTTTTTGCTTAGACGATGCTGCCAATTCTAGCTAAAGGACAAATTATTAGTCATTGTAAGCTTAAATGGTCATCATTAACCCCTGGTGTGATTTCAGGGTTCTCATCCAGTGTTAGGAGTCTTGGTCATGATTCTCTCCTTCTTTCAACCATTTTCCGCCCTCTTCCGTTGTGGACCTCAACATCGTCTGTGAGTGACGGTGTGTGTGTGTGTGTGTGTGTGTGTGTGTGTGTGTGTGTGTGTGTGTGTGTGTGTGTGTGTGTGTGTGTGTGTGTGTGTGTGTGTGTGTGTGTGTGTGTGTGTGTGTGTGTGTGTGTGTGTGTGTGTGTGTGTGTGTTATTATGAGAGTACATGCACACTTGTGAATTTGTGTGTTTGCTTGCATGTACATGTTCTTGTCTCAGTAGCTATAATTAACTGTGGCCAGACTAAAAATCCAATATTTTTTTTGTGCTAATTTCAACAGGAGATTCGTATTCAATTGGGCACATGCTTGGAATGCAGTTTTCATAAAGTTTCTGGCTGGTACAGACCTTATTTATCTTATTTTTATAAATGCAATTAATTAGATATGCAATTGACCAAAATGGAAAATGTAGAAAATTTGATATATGTATCTGGGGGACTGGGTCACTTTTGATAAGAAATGCATCACTTCAAATGTGGTTATTATGTTGATTTATAAAAAAAAATGTGCCATGTTTGTGTGTTCTTTCACAGTGGCAGCCATATTTACTGGTCTGCAGTTGTTTGACGTTACGGACGGTTGGCTGATGAAGGTCATGGGAGGGTTTGTTGGATGGGAATTGCTATTCTTCATCTTAATAGATCTCCAGAGCCGCTGTAAACAAAGACGTGAGTCCAGTCATTTAAATTATGTTCACCAAGGGTGTAAAAACACAAAGGATGTTTTGTTGGGGGGTTTGGAGAATCAGTCGTCATTATTAAATGAGAATAACAATACTGAAACATACAGGAAACCAGTGCAGATACTTCAGAATTCATGCAATGCATGCTGTATTCACATGTTCCAGACTGAAAATCTAGCTGTTAAATTATATCATGCTGTCATAAGCTTGGTAGAAATGGACGCATGTAACAGACTCTCTAAGAATTTAATTGATAAATGAAGGGGCCCAATTCCCGCATTTGTTTTCTCATATTATTATAGACATTCTTTATTTCTTGGTGACATTCCTGATAGAAGCCAGAGTAGGGTTGTGTGTCAAAACAAAACATTAAAATGTCCTAAACTAATTGACTAGAGTTTGACAGAAAGTCTCTGTCCCCTTTTTTAAATTGTATTTGTGCCCCTCTCATGCAAAATACTTTATTTTTAGAAAAGCGTATATATGTAATGTATTATTATCAGCGTTATAATACAGTCTTTCGGTGAATGTAGTTGTATTCCTTAAAATGTTCTAATATGATCATGACTTGTTTGCTGAATCTGATGTATTCTTGGAAAAAATGAAGCGTGTGAAAATTGACTTTGAATCTTTTAATGTTTTTATGCAGACATTGTACAGGGCAGAACTTCTGAGACGGTAAGATTCTATATTTTATAGAATGTAGCATTTCTATGTGAAACTAGACATCAACACCTGCTCAAGCATTACACATCTACATATTTCCTGGACACAGTTAAAAGAGGTGTTGCGAAATATGCTTATTTTTCTTTCTTTTCAACAGGAAACCATGGACTGGGTAATACTGGTGATATATTTCCTGGGAAACTTGGCCTTTTTGGTGGCTCTGCTTTTTGGAATCGGACAGTAAAGTTTAAACAACATGCCCGAAATATGATATGTGCAAGATAATATAACCAATCGAATCGATAACTGGATAACATTTTATATTTGTTTATATTGTGAAATTTTTGTATAAAGGCTCTATTTGGGGTAAAAGAATGATCTATATTTAAAAGTATTACATTGTATTTATAAGCATATGTAGAATTCGAATGTGTAGTATTATATTTTCTCAGTCAACTAAATTCCTTAAAGAAGATTTTACAGTCGAGGAAAATGTTGCGTTCTCGTAACAAATGTTATTTAAATATCATATAAATTCTAATGTGTTTCTTAAGTTGTTACCTTTTTGCAATGCTTCAACATAGTGGGTTTTCATATGGAAATTTATACATATGGGATTTAGTAGTCAGTTGGGAGATAAGGCATGACTAGGTGGCCAGGAAGAGCAATTTAGCTGGGACACTGGGGTTAATGCCCCTACTCTTTCTGAGAAGTGCCATGGGATCAAAACGTAGGGTGTTTCCTGTGGCAAGGTACAAAAACATCCTTCAGGGAGCACTCGAATGTATCACATGCTGATAGTTTATTATGATTGTAGAAACAGGAAGGTTTTCAGGAAACTAAATACACACACACACAAAAATCTAAGGGGACTCTGAATGTAAGGCTAGACTTAGTTTGACTGAAATAGTGAATTATTTGGCTGTCACTCACCAGAGTATAGTGAGTTATATGGCTGTCACTCACCAGAGTATAGTGAGTTATTTGGCTGTCACTCACCAGAGTATAGTGAGTTATATGGCTGTCACTTACCACAGTATAGTGAGTTATTTGGCTGTCACTCACCACAGTATAGTGAGTTATTTGGCTGTCACTCACCAGAGTATAGTGAGTTCTTTGGCTGTCACTCACCAGACTATAGTGAGTTCTTTGGCTGTCACTCACCAGAGTATAGTGAGTTCTATGGCTGTCATTCACCAGAGTATAGTGAGTTCTTCCACTCTGTTGTGCAGCATCAGAAGAAGACTAGTATTATGGGAACAAAGCCCTATCTCGTTGATTCCTCTCCACTGAAGCAGGATGACCAAAGAATAAGTATTAAATACCCTGTTAGATTTGAGAAAAAAAAGGTATATTCCTGATGAGACACTTTAAGATAAATACCAATCCCTTATTGAGTGAAAATCTAAAGTAGACACTTTATCAGATATTATGTGACATTATCAGCCACAACACACGCAAATGAAACAATGTCGCTTAATAATGAAATCTCACAACTGCTCTTGGTTAAAAAAAAAATAATGTTTTGTGCAAAATCCAAATGGAATCTCAAAACAAACCTAGAGAGAAGCCTTTTTCTTTATAAATTGAGTTGCAAAACGGCATATACATTGCAATTAATAAAGGTTGGTTTTGACACGGCACATTCTGTAAAGAGTAGACAGTGAAATATATCAGTTGTAAGAGCATAATGGGTATTGAGAAACTATATGTTTTAAGTGTGTTCTACAGAGACTTGTAATAAGTGGGAACAGCATAGTAACAGAATACCAAACATAGCATTTTTAGTGATTGTTTCACGTACCTGCCTAGATTTTTCACTGACTTTTCAAGTTCACATTTGTGACAATTGTATAGCAGCACAAACAGAACACTTTAAGCAGCAACATGCTGCATGTGAAGAGGTTTTTCTTCAGTAATATTATAAGTATCTGCTACACCCACAATTATCTACATCAACGGATTAAATATCATGAGTTAATCTTCCCTGTCTGCTATTTGGACCTTTGATTTGCACTTTTGCCAGGGATCATGTAAATATCATAACATAAAGATTATTCTAATACTAACGACTGGTTTTGCTTTTGTTCATAAACTCACGAATATTGTGACTATAGATTCTAACGCAAAATGCAGTGCTTACCTCTGGATGAATTCAAGGGTTGAAGCTGCCTCCTCATTGTACTTTGTGTGGAGGACATGGATGTTCTAGAACAGCACAGTGAGGTCAGACTGGAACCCTATACTTTAACCCCTAAATGGATACCATCACTTCTTTGCACCCGGAGTGGAGTGTCTTGAAAAACGTCAATTACAATATGCTGCTCTTTACATTACATAGCAAAGTTCAGTCTAGTTCCATCCAAAAAGCAAGCTAAAAAAGCTAAGAAAAAGACTGACATGACAAGTGTGCCACATTACAGTAATTGAAAACTAAAATTACAATTGTACAGTGTTTCAAGGTTCAAGGTTCAAGGTTTTTATTGTCAAATGCATAACGTTTACAGAGGCAAAAGTATGCAATGAAATTCTTGTGTCTCTTCGACACCTAACGCTAATGCAGACATTAATAGAATATAACAAAATAGGTCAATAAAATATAATGCAAAATAAATAAAATCTAATTCAAAATATACAACTATGAGTTATAGAGATGACCGGTGTATGGGGTATTAAGGTGACAGAGTCCATATAAAGTGACAGTAAAAATTAAAGTGGCCTATTGTGTGTGGAGTGTGGGGGTTCAAGTGTGATTGTTCAAAAGCCTGATGGCTTGAGGAAAGAAACTGTCCTTGAATCTGGTGGTGTGAGTCCGGATGCTACGAAACCGTCTGCCTGAAGGCAGCAGGCAGAAAAGCTTGTGGCTGGGGTGCAGAGAGTCCTTGACGATCTTGCTGGCCTTCTTCCTGCTACGCTGCTGGTAGAGGGCCTCCATGGAAGGCAGATCTGACCTGGTGATGCGTCGTGCAGCATTTACCACCCTCTTCATTGCTCAATTACATTCTATTAAGAAATGAAGCAAGACTATGCCTACAGATCAAAACACCATGAAAGACAAAGAAACAAGGTTTTTTAAGGGAAACGTTTGTGACAGGACAACTCTACAGGTTGTGATGTCCATGCAGTAGTGGTCTGCTTTGAGCCTCTGAATTTTTCATCTTTATCGCACGCAAACGTTCAGTGCCATTAAGGAACTTTTTTCAAATAAGGGAATGACTACATAGTCTTATCAAGTATATCAACATTGTAAAATAAGAAAATAACTTATAAGGATGGGAAAAAATGCAGATGGAGTGCAAAATGTCATGGTAAGGATAGAGTTGACATGCCATTGACCAGCAGAGGGAGGCAGAGAATCTTAGTATACAGGAATATTGGTTGCACACCTGTCCGTTTTGCAGTTGATACAGTATTTAAGTTCCAGTTCTTTCCTTAGTTGTTTGTGCGGACATTGCCTTTGTAGATGCATTTCTATGTGTATAATTATTGTTCTGAGTTCAAACCTCGAGTCTCCAGAACAGAGCTTCAACCTCATTTAATACTTCCTGGTGTTTATATCAGTCGAGGTTGTCTGGATCTAGGTCTACTTACATTAGAGAACACACAAAGCCATATATGATGAAATAAAATGTGTTTCTAATTTATCAATGTTGACATTCGTCTACTCATAGCGAATATTATTTAATCTGCTCTGCTTTTATTTTTTATTTTTTTAACTTTATATTCTTTTTTAACACCTGTCATCATCTTCTTCTTCTTTTTTTCAGGCAGATGGCAATGTTTGCTTTTACTTTCCCCATTAGTAAAATGTGCACATGCATAGCGCAGTGTGTTCTATATCTATGACTGAGCACGTGTAGTACATTAGGGAATCAAAATCTTCACATATGTATATCACATTGTTGTCATAAGCTGTTTTGGCCCTCAAAGTCAATTGTATGTACTCTGCTGGGCCTACACATCTACCCACTGATAGTTGTGTGTGAATGATACCCGCTCATTGGGCCAACGCTCAAACGAGTGACCTTCCTTTTTATGCCACTATGCAACGATTATAAATGACAAATAGATCACAGGTGAGAAAAATAGTTTTGTCGTGCATATAAAATAACATTCTTAATCGTGTTTGTGGGTCCTGTTAATATGTATTTTGTCTGCCTGATACTGTGCAGATAAGAAAGGAAATTGAAATTTTTTTTCTTTTCATAACGTTTTTTAAATGAAAAGGGTCAATCAAATAATTGGCTAGCCTACTTTGGGCAAAAATTGGAATTCAATAGACACATTTTTTATGGAACTTCAGTTTGCTAGAAAGATAATTGAAGTGAGTTGATGATGTTTCTCACTTATGGTGGTTTGCCCCAAAAAATAAGTTGATAACTGAATAACTGAGCAAGTTTAAATGGATATGGTATGAAAGTTTAAACATTGTTGAAGTAGGCTTAAACATGAAAACAATATGATTAACTGGTAGAATTTGGCATTGCACCAGTCATCAAAATGTAGAATTTGGCATTGCACCAGCTATAGTTGCAGGGTATTATGAGGGGTTATTTAAAACAAACATTGACATGGTATTTTCTCAAGGCTATAATTTTAATTTATCAAGATAAGATACATTTTTGAAAACAACCTTTTCACTTTTTCATTTTTTTGTATGTTTTTTTACTTCTAAAATGGTGTGTTCCATTCCAGCTGCAGATCTTTCCAGGAAGTGGTATGGTTTTTGAAGGTGTCCTGTTATAAGCCAGAGCAGCAAGGGCAAGCATTCCTGTGAGGTCACCCTTGTTACATCAGAGATGCTGCTCCTTATCTGTAATGGTGCAACTGTGAGTTATTTCTTCTCAAGCACAGAAACACAACGTTATTATTTTAGCCCAACCCTGACAAAGACACTGATCATAGTTTGGCAAAATAAATATGATTTAAATAGAGAAACTGTGATCCTGCACCATTTGCACGTCCATTGACATAAGGTCTAAAATATTGTCTTCCTGTACCCCTGAACCTGACTGTCCGGCTCGTGTCTCTCTAGTATGCCAGCTTAGCCCAATTCCTTTAGACGACCTCAGATACATAGTCTCCCAAATGCATCTCTGATCTAGTCCTTGTGACATTGTTCCGTCCTCTCTTCATTAAGATGTTTTTGGCTCCTTAGGCTCATTCATTCTCTCTATTGTGAACAGCTCGATTAGCTCTGGCTGTGTGCCTGCCTATAAACATGCTATTATTCAGCCACTATTGAAAAAAGCCAAGCCTTGACCCACTGCTTCCTAGTGACTACAGACCTATACCAAAACGTCCGTTCATTTCCTGTGACGATCAAGCACAGCCTCACACCAGACTGAAACGCACGGGGACCTGATTAGTTAATATGTGTCACCTATGGGGGTAGATTGGTTGATTGGGTTGATTGGGTGATTGTTCACAGATGTGTATATATACCGCACTATGGTGGTTGGTTCTTTGTGCGGTCATTGTTTGTGTTCACGATAAATAAATATACAACTTCATTGAAATACGTCTACCCGTCTGTTTTAAGAAATACTGCAAGTGGATTCATATTACATCCCGGTCAGCCACCCACTGTGACATTTCCAAAGTCTTAGAGAAAGTAGTGTGTAAACAACTCCTACATACCCTGGACAAAATTGAAATCTTTGAAAAGTTTCAGTCTTGCTTTCATGAGAGGCACAGCACTGAAACTTTACTACTTAGGGTTTCAAATTATATCCTTGTGCGTGCCGGTGCTGGGGAGTGTTCAGTTATATTGCTTTATGACCTAAGTGCAGCATTGCACTAAACACTACAAAAGACACAAGAATCTGACATAAAGTCACTTGTTTGTCGTTTCCAAACACTGTCATTCAAAATGCCACACTCCGATGGACCATTTGATCAATGCTCATGCCTCCGGGCCAAACACATAATTGCTTAATATTGTCGACTCATCAAGCAGAATCTAAGCACTGTCTAGTCAGTGAAGATATTTCCTGTGCTGTTAAGGAGTTTGTTTTTGGTTTTTAGTGCATGTTGTTTTGGTATTTGGTATAATAACTTTCCATTCATCCATCCATCCATTCATCCATTAGCTTTTACCGCTTATCCTATACAGGGTCACGGGGGGGGGCTGGAGCCTATCCCAGCGGACACAGGGCGAGAGGCAGGGCACACCCTGGACAGGTCGCCAGTCTATCACAGGGCCGACACATAGGAACAGACAACAACTCACACTCACATTCACATTCACACCTACGGGCAATGTAGAGTCACCAATTAACCTGCATGTTTTTGGACTGTGGTAGGAAACCGGAGTACCCGGAGGAAACCCACGCGAACACGGGGAGAACATGCAAACTCCACACAGAAACGCCCTTGGGTCAGGTGGGGATTGAACACTGGACCTTCTTGCTGTGAGGCAACAACCACCGAGCCACCGTGCTGCCCATAATAACTTTCCCGTAAAGTAATTTTCTGTGTACTGCATTCGATTGAGCACATTCTGTGTTCACAGTGTGTCATTATAATGCACATGGTATATTGTTCTGCATATTTTGCGCTGATTTGTTGTGGGGAAAAAAATTTTCAACAGTATATTTGTTCTGTATTTTTTCTGTAGACTTCAACAGTTTCTCTCCTCAGAATTGTCTAGATACAGAACTATGACGTGCCCATGAGGTGATTTGCACTTTTGGTGTGTGGTTTTGTGAATTGTGTCAAGTCTTGGAAAAGAAACGAGCTCTGTTTTCAAAAACGTGTTCTAGAAATTCCAAACAACTGTCATGGAAAGTGAGTTCAAAGAGGAAGTGTTTGTTCATTATCTCACATCACTGTGGTTATAGACTGCATTTCTTTCAGTCTATTCTCATGAACAGGATTAGCAAATGCTGCGTCACCAGTAGAAAGAGTCCTGGAATGTAGAATCTGCTAAGTCACGATGACTACAGCACATTTATCCTTCAATCTAACTTGTCCACATTTTTTGGGCTCTCCGCTCTGCCTTTGTTTCTGTGTGTCAAACTTATTGTTGGACCTGTTGGCCAAGGAGAGCATCAAGCCAATCCCCACCCATAAACGGCTAAGGCCCACCTGCATCTTTTCTCAAGTCCTAATAGGTGTTGGCCTCACCCAATTTCAACATCAGATCCACCTCGAAGACCGAGGAAGCAACTGGTTGATACGTCGATAAAAACAACTTTGCTCAACTTGCCCATGATAACTTTACAATTTTCTGACATGGCTCTGTACATTGTCTCGCTCGTCTTTACTCTATCGCTTGTGCGAAGCTATCCCAACGGTCAGGTCACTGATAGTTGTGTGTCAATGATGCCTAATCATGGGGCCATTGCTCAGACGAGCAACCCTCCTTTCGCCGTCACAACAACCCGCAGCAATTACACAAATGGCTATGAAATTACAGGTGAGGAAACCATTTGTTTTGTCGTACGTACTGCATAACATACCATTATTAATTCTGTGCGACCAGCAACTAGATGTATTTTGGTTAAAAGTAAAACAATATATTCTTTTTTTTTGCTAAATCTCAAATTGCTAAGTGTAATAAAAGCAAGCTTTTTGCTGTTTGTATGTTTTAAGATTTGTAAATTATATCTGAAATTACAAATGTAAACATTTGCATTTAAATGTTTTTCAGACACTTATACATCTGAGAAGCATTACAAGATTAAAATGAAATTTTAATACAGATTGAAATGTCTATATATATATACGTATGTATATATACAGTGCTGTGCAAAAGAATTTGCCCCCTTTCAGATTTCTTCTGTTTTTGCTTCTTTGTCACACTTACATTTTTCAGATCATCAAACAAATATTTATATCAGACAACAACAACCTTAGGGAATACAAAATGCAGTTTTTAAATGATGACATCATTTATTAAGGGAAAAAAAGCTATCCAAACCAACCTGGCCCTATATGAAAAAGTAATTGCCCCCCAAACCTAATAACTGGTTGTGGCAACAACTGCAATCAAGTGTTTGCGATAACTGGCAATGAGTCTTTCTCATCGCTGTGGAGGAATTTTGGCCCACTCTTCTTTGCAGAATTGTTTTAATTCAGCCACATTGGAGGGTTTTCAAGCATGAACGGCCTGTTTAAGGTCATGCCACAGCATCTCAATCGGATTTAAGTCCAGTCTTGACTAGGCTACTCCAAAACCTTCATTTTGGGTTTTTTGAGCCATTCAGAGGTGGACCTGCTGGTGTGCTTCGGATTATTGTCCTGCTGCATAACCCAAGTGCGCTTGAGCTTAAGGTCACGAACTGATGGCCTGACATTCTCCTTCAGGATTTTATGGTAGAGAGCAGAATTCATGGTTCCATTTATTACGGCCAGTCGCCCAGGTTCTGAAGCAGCAAAGCAGCCCCAAAAGATCACACTACCACCACCATGTTTGACCGTCGGTATGATGTTCTTTTCCTGAAATGCTGAGTTAGTTTTACACCAGATGTAACGGGACGCACACCTTTCCAAAAGTTCCACGTTTGTCTCGTCAGTCCACAGAATATTTTCCCAAGTCTTGGGGATCATCAAGATGTTTTTTGGCAAATGTGAGACGGGCCTTTGAGTTCTTTTTGGTCAGCAGTGGTTTTCGCCTTTTAACTCTCCCATAAATACCAACGTTTGCCCTGTCTATTTCTTATTGTTGAATCATGAACACTGACCTTAACTGAGGCAAGTGAGGCCTGCGGTGCTTTAGATGTTGTTCTGGGTTCTTTTGTGACCTCCTGAATGAGTCGATGTGCTCTTGGAGTAATTTTGGTAGGCCGGCCACTCCTGGGAAGGTTCACCACTGTTCCATGTTTTCTCCATTTGTGGATAATGGATCTCACTGTGGTTCGCTGGAGTCCCAAAGCCTTAGAAATGGCTTTGTAACCCTATCCAGACTGATAGATGGCAATGACTTTGTTTCTCATCTGTTCTTGAATTTCTTCAGATCGGGGCATGATGTGTTGCTTTTTGAGATCTTTTAGCCTACTGCATGTTGTCAGACAGGTTCTATTTAAGTGATTTCTTGATTCTACAGTTCTGACAGTAATCAGGCCTGGGTGTGGCTAGTGAAATTGAACTCAGCTTTCCAAAAAATATGGTTAATCACAGTTAATTCATGATTTAACAAGGGGGGGCAATTACTTTTTCACATAGGGCCAGGTTGGTTTTGGATAGCTTTTTTCCCTTAATAAATGAAATCATCATTTAAAAACAGCTTTTTGTATTGACACAGGTTATCTTTGTCTGATATTAAAATTTGTTTGATGATCTGAAACATTTAAGTGTGACAAAGAAGCAAAAACAGAAGAAATCTGTAAGGGGGCAAATACTTTTGCACATCACTGTATATATATATATATATATATATATATATATATACACACACACACACACACACACACACACACACACACACACACACACACACACACACACACTGGGCCCCCTATAAAATTATCACCTACTGTATTTTCTTAATATTTAGACATGTCTCACAACACCTTAATCAAGGATGCCTCATATTTCAAAGTTTACTCCCCAAATGGTTTGTTTGCAGTCCAGCTACAGACCACTTCAGCAGCTTTTGAAGGTTTTTTGTTACAAGCCAGAGCGGTAGGAGGAAGTGGTTCTGTTGGAACTTTTAAGCTTCTAACGTCAGATACGACGCTCCTCGCCTGTAATGGAGCAACTGTGAGTCTTTTTCCCACTCAAGCATATGAACACCTCATCCATCCATCCATTAGCTATACCGCTTATCCTATGCAGGGTCGCAGGGGTGCTGGAGCCCATCCCAGCCGACACAGGGCGAGAGGCGGGATACACCCTGGACAGGTCGCCAGTCTATCACAGGGCCGACACATAGGGACAGACAACAACTCACACTCACATTCACACCTACGGACAATTTGGAGTCACCAATTAACCTGCATGTTTTTGGACTGTGGGAGGAAATCGGACTACCCGGTGGAAATCCAGGCAAACACAGGAAGAACACACAGACTCCACACAGAAAGACCCTTGGGTCTAACACTTCATTAGTATTATTAATCTTTCCAAGGATTGGTTCAAAATGGGGCCAACAAAAAGTGTTTCAATAGAAAAATATGCAGATGTACCATCTCCAGGGTTGTGCTGATCCATAAAAGGACATTAACCCTTATGTTATTACACTATTATTTATTATATATTCATATTATATTATATTATATATATTTAGGATATTACATATAGAGAAAGTAGCCTAAAAAAACCTATGCTTCACAAGGACACGACAGAAAGAATGAATTGACAGAAACAATTAATTGATATTCCACTCTGTTTCACACGGATACGACAGAAAGAATGAATTGACAGAAACAATTAATTGATATTCCACTCTGTTTCACACGGATACGACAGAAACAATTAATTGATAATTCACTCCGTTCCTTCTTCTTCTAGGGCTCAGCAGTGGCCCATAATTCCAAATCTGCCAAGAAGTCTATCCAGGTAACATGGACAGCACCATCATCTGGAGTCCTCACTAACATAGAGTTCCGGTATTTATCTCCACAAAATCACACAAAATAAAAAATATCATTAAACACATCTTATGTAGAACTGACCATTTGATACAAAACTTTTTTTTATTTTATGTATTTGCAATAAAAATTGCTCCTGTTCTGAGTTTTGTTCTGTGCTTTACTTCTTTTCCAGAGTGACTTTTGTTCAAACATTCGGGACCTTTTGGGTTAATGTTAAAAGCCCTGTTTTAACCTACACTAACACGAACGGACAGGCTGTCACTAGCACCGCACCCACGATTAGCATTGGTAATAACACTGCATCCACAGATCCCACTGTAAGTTAATCCTGTTTCAATAGAGAAAACTTTTCTTTCTTTTTTTTTACATGTAATGGACCTTCATTATCTATTGGTTGTGTTATAGTTGTAAACCAATAACTTCACTCCAATGACTGCACTAGTTTTTCTTGTCATTAAGTTAGACAATTGATACTCTGTTAGGGTCATATGTATCTTAGGATTCTAACCAGTACTCTGCCTCAACAGGTCATCAGTGCTGCTGGATGCGGTGTCACTAAAGTTTGCCTTAGAAACCCTATAAACTGTGATCCAGCGCTCAGCTCCAGTTGTTTCTTCATGTCGTCCATGGCTGTCTCTGGCCAATCAGGAGTGTTCCACTTTGAGATGACAGGTCCAACAACAGGCTATGTTGCCATGGGCTTCTCAGACGACCAGAGTATGGTAAATAAAACCTTATTCTTTAGACTTTTAATCTTGATCACATTCATACAATTGTTGTGGTCTGTGTTTTAGCTGTTGTTTCAGACTCTTTGACTCTGCTGCTGAAGTCAAGGCAACACCCATTGAGGCACACATACCAAACATCTTATCTATGCGTGTAGGATTTTATAAAGTTGGACATAAGATTCTTTGGACTCCAGATTGTTCTACATTTAATGTATCTTTATATTTTATTGAAATGACATAAATATTAGGTAATTTACATATTAGCAATTAGCCTGCCAAACAAAGTATACAAAGTAGTGTTCTGCATACTTATTTCATTTCATCCTAAGGCTAGAAGGGACACAATGTATTTTGATACACCCTGTTAGCTTCCCCTACAGTTTGGAAAAAGCGATGTTTAGTCTTCAAGGACAACACAATCGCATGGCAGTGTTGGCTCTGTCATCGTAGTGGTAGTGTTTTTTTAGGAATTAAAATATTGTACTTCATTCAATGCATTTGATTGTACTCTGAATCTGTGTTACTTCTTCTTTCAGGGGAATGATGACATTTACATCTGTGGTCTTGACGGTAACAGGCTCCCTCGACTGCAGCACGCCCATTCAACGGGGAGAGTAACCCCTGATATCATAGCACTGGTAAAATACAGTCCCTTACAGCATTTTCTTAACAATGGCATGCTTTTCCAGCAATCTTTTGCATATTTGAGAGATCTGCTAAATAAATGGATACCCTCAACCAAGATTTATAATCAATTTACTTTTAAACAGACAAGGGATCATTTCAATATATTTTGTATTTATTTTTTAAAGAAATAGTTAGTTGTTGTCATGTTAAAAAACCTTTTTTTTAAATATCTGGCCGTGCCGAGAGCGGATACAGAGGGGGGTGGCTCTGAGACGTCATTGCTCACCGTTAAGCCTTCTGGAGGTGTCGTGGGCTCAAATTAACTAAACATCTGGGATGGAGGGTGCCCAGTTGAAAACCCCAATGACATATCTGCTCTCAACCCAAGTCCAATATAAAATATTGTCTTTTGAAGTGCTCATCTTGGAATATGGCATGATGAATATTATATCCTGTGTATATTAAAAAAATTAACACCAGTGTGCATGTCAATCATTCTCAGGGAAATGTTACTGATGTAAAAGCCAATTTTAGTAATGGCATCATCAGCTGTTCCTTCACGTCCGCGAACCCCATCTCAACTCAGAGGAGCCTCAATCGAGCAAAATCAGACAGAGAAGGACAAGAAGGAGGGGAAGAAGAAGAAGGAGAAGGAGAAGGAGGAGATGCAGTAATAGTTGAAGGAGTACACGTCCCAAACAGCCCCTCGTATTTCCTCCAGTTTGTATATGGAGCCACATCCAACGGTACTTCTAAGGAATAGGTTATGTTGACAAAACAACAATGGGAAATAAATAAATAAATAAATAAATAAAGTAAGATATATATATATATGCTATATATATATATGTGTATATGTATATGTATATGTATGTTTGATAGAGCCTGTAGTAGCAAATTTATTATATTCTAAAGGCAATGCTGATGTTCCTGAAGACAATCATTGATAAAAAGAAAATGCATAAAACTTTGACTCCTCCAAAGAAAGGGAATACATTTTCATGACAATTCGAGGGCATGACAATATCTCCTTAAAATATACAGTATTTGGAAAGTTTGATTGCTAATTTATATATATTTTATATAAAAATTTTACATCATGATAAAATTTTCAAGAAACTTGGTTTTCGATGATAGTTTTTTACTTTTTACAGGCCAAATACAGTTACATAGCAAAACATTCATCAGTACAACCAAAGTGGCCCTTTTCATTCCCACGACTGGCACTGCTAATGGCGCTGCATTCACAACTAGCACTGCTAATAGCGTTGTATCCACAACTAGCACTGCTAATAGCATTGCATCCACAACTAGCACTGCACCCTCAAATGGCACTGTAAGTTAATGCCCTTGATTATCCATTGGTTGCGTAATAGTTGCAATGTTTTCTAACCAATTAATTCTCTACAATTATTGCACTTGTTTTTCTGTAATTGAAGTCATGTGGTTAGACTATTGATATTGTTTAAGGATCATATGCATCTTAGGATTTTAACCGGTACTTTGTCTCAACAGGTCATCAGTGCTGCTGAATGTGGTGTCACTAAAGTTTGCTTCAGAAACCCATCAAACTGTGACCCAGCGGTCAGCTCCAGTTGTTTCTTCATGTCGTCCACGGCTGTCTCTGGCCAATCAGGAGTGTTCCACTTTGAGATGACAGGCCCAACAACAGGCTATGTTGCTCTGGGCTTCTCAGACGACCAGAGCATGGTAAGATTTCCTTCTTTTAGACGTTTTCAAATGTTTATTTAGTGCAATAAATTTGGTTTCTGTTTTGGCAGATGGTTGAATAACAGACCTTAATTCTGCTCCCCTCTTGAGTCAACACTCATTTACACCAACAGACCAAATATATTGTCAATTGTATTATATTATTGATCTGCAAAAGATAACAAATATAAAAATAACATCCTACATGTAATTCATTTGGTGTATACAATGGACTCTAAATCTGTGTTCCTTCTTAATTTAGGGAAATGATGACATTTACATCTGTGGTCTTAGTAGCAATATGCTTCCGCAACTGCAGCATGCCTATTCAAGAGGGAAAACAACACCTCAAGTCATTGCACTGGTACAATGCGTTACTTCACTGACTTTTCTTAATGATGGCTTGCTCGCCTCACTTGTTCCTAAATATGTTTGCCTGTTTGACTGATCTGCTGAATAGTTTGAATTGTCTGTACACTATCAGTTCACAAACACTCATTCAAAGGCGATTATCTGAGCTTGATCTGCGTTTTCTGTGAAACATATAAAGAATAATTTTAATCCAGTATACAAGTATTTAAAACACTTAATCGTTTATTGAAATAATATTAACACCATATGTTAATCATTCTTAGGGGAATGTTACTGATGTGAATGCCAATTTGAAAAATGGCATCATCAGCTGTTCCTTCACGTCCGCGAACCCTATCTCAACTCAGAGAAGCACAACCTCCAACCCCTCCTACTTCCTTCAGCTTGTCTATGGACCAACATCCAACGGTACTTTTAATGAATATTTAATGTGGCGGTAACAGCTATAATGCAAAAACAAATTATTTGATTTGAGCTGCAATAAACTTTTCCATAATTGTTTTGTTCTTTTTACAGGGCAAATAAATGTACATAGCAGAACCTTTGTCAGTGATACCAAAGTAGACCTTTCCAATCCTCAGACTGTACAGGATGCAGGTCACCCACCCATTATCAAAGCTCATGGTAAAGTTTTCATCTCGGCCATTTACGACGTCTGTTGATATTTATTGCCAATGGTGATTCCTATCGATTCACATAATGCTAGATGTGGTTAACGGGTCATAAGGGAACGTTTTTGCAAGCACAATGTCCTGTTTTCCAGGGTGCTGACAGAACAATATGACTATATCAGACGTTTTTAAACATCAATTTGTTGGCATCATTTAACTTCAATCTAGAATCTCCCGTTAGTGTCTAATGATGTTAACACACAAGTCACTGTGTTTGTAAGGAAAAACCTTCCACTTTCTGATCTAACTAAGGGATCGTTGTTTTACACTGTGTTGTGATTCAGGTTCTTTGATGTTGATTGCCTGGATGACGACTGGGAGTCTAGGGATGATAATAGCCAAGTATATGAAAGCTACAACAAAGGGAAACCAATTTTGCGGCAAAGACCTTTGGTTCCTGGTAAGGCTCTGTTTCTGTTCAATATAAAACTTCAAGACATGATTTATTTAATCTGATAGATGTATTATTAAAAAAACATTAAAGGGCTGTTACTTTGTGTATTGTGTCCTTTGTTTCTGTTTGATCCTATTGACTGTTTTACGTTGATATTCAACGTCATCTGATCCACAGGCTCACGTTGGACTGATGATCCTCACGGTTGCTGCCACCATCATTGCCTTCATCCTGGCCTTTGTTTACGTTGGAGAATGGGCGGGTGATGCAGTGAGTTAACGTTACACTCTTATTTCAGTGTACAATTTAATAAAAAAATAAAAATTCCACAATGCTGCCGTGAACATTCAAACCAAGGGCCATATTGTTTAATTTGCTAGCAGGTCACTCATTGTGAAAACCGTTAACCCCTGGTGTGATTTCAGGGTTCTCATCCAGTGTTAGGAGTCTTGGTCATGATTCTCTCCTTCATTCAACCATTTTCTGCGCTCTTCCGTTGTGGACCTCAACATCGTCTGTGAGTGACTACATGTGCATTCAATACATGTGAACGTTTGTGTTTGCTGACATGTAAACTTTCTTGTCTCAGTATATGTTCACATATAATTGACCTTGGCCAAAAGAAGTAATCCAACCTTTTTTGTTTTACTTTCAACAGGAGATACATATTCAATTGGGCACACGCTATGAATGCGCTAGCCATAAAATTTCTGGCTGGTAAGGATCTTATTTCCCTTTAACTCGAAATGGGAAAAATAGATAGATTTTATTCAAAAACCAACTTATTAATGTGACCATGTGACTTTACAAAACAAATTAACGTATTATTTAATTGTTAATTTACTGTTATTAATTAACTTTCATGTGTGAATTTTCTTTCACAGTGGCAGCCATATTTACTGGTCTGCAGTTGTTGGACGTTACGGACGGTTGGCTGGTGAAGGTCATGGGGGGATTTGCTGGATGGGAATTGCTCTTCTTCATCATACTAGATTTCCACAGCAGATGCAAAATGAAAGGTAAGTTCAGTCATGGATATTATACATTTCAGAAAAAGGGTTAAACAAAATATCATGAGCTGAAGTAATGTAAGTATTCTACGATCCAGCAAAACGTCCTTTAAGTGCAATAAATTATTGTGCAATGTATTGTAAGTAAGCATCAAGTCTACATGGGAATGTGTTATTGCTTTTTTAAATTAAATTAGATCTTCTAATGTGATCATGGTTGTTGACCTCATTTAATATGTATTCTTGTTAAATGACAATAATAACTAAGACTATTTGATGTTTTCATTTAGAAACTGTAGAGAGCAGCACCTCTGAGTCGGTAAGTTGAACATTGTTCACGATGTCACAACCCATTTATGTCACTGTAAAAACAGGATATGCTGAAACTATGCAAAACATCCAGCATTATAAATATCAGTTTTGTAGGACACATATGCCTGTCATTTTATTTGGTTTTGTTTTCTTCCCTTCTCTAGAAAAACATTGACTGGGGAATACTGGTGATATATTTCCTGGGAAACTTGGCCTTTCTGGTGGCTCTGCTTGTTGGGATTGGACGTTAAAATCGAGACAACTTGCCAGAAAAAAGAAAGCATGACCAATGAAACCTACGTTATGTTAGTAGTAAAGTTGTAAAGTTGTAATGATGTTTATTGAATGACTTTAATATTTGTATGTATTGAGAGCTTTTGTAAAAAGGCTTTTTTTGGGTATAATATAGTTTTTCTCGATTCCTCGGGTAACTTACTTTAATTTCTTGTTTATTATTAAGACAATTTTATACTTCAGTAATATGTTGTCATAACCTTTGTAAAATGTCGAGCAACTTTATTCCAGTGTTTTTCCTTCGCAATTACTTTTTTTATATTTCTTTTTACATGTTGGAAAATTGGAATACAATAAACCACAAAGAGAGAAACAAGCTCCAGCTAATCTTTGAAAATGTAATAATTCAACCATCAATATGTAATAACTACAGTAGCTAGGGACGGCATAAGAGTCAACTAGCTGTTCACACGCTAAACACTGGCTTAGCATAGCAATATATGTAAGATTCATGTTAGGTTTTGTTATTTAAAAATAATCAATAGTGCTTATAGATTTCAATACACAAAACGGGACTAAGTATACAAAAACCTACGATATATTCACAATAAAAATGGCCGTTGTGACAACCCAAATGCTGGGTTAGACGGTTCTGGGTTGTTTTGCCCCATATTTGAGATGGGGAATCTACTTTTGGGAGACATGTTGGGCATAGGACACCAGAGGGAGACAAAAATACAACAAACTCACCAGGAACAGAATCCATGATGCTTTCTCATCTTTTTTACAACCTTACCGGTGCATCAAATTTGCGGTAGGTTTTTGTGCAATCACAGCACTTTCCTAAAGCAAGATCCAAAGAGGTGTTTGTCTGAAAGGTGTACTAAAATGGGACACGCACAGGAACTGTCGTCTGCACAGTTCCTCCAAAACACGATTGGAAACCTGCCATTTATACTTATTTCTCTGTTAGTAAGGGTGAAGGGAGCATATTTCATTTTTCTTTTGTTTTGCTTTTTGGACTGACTTATTCTTTTTTGTTTTCTTCTGGTTGTTATTTGTTCCAGCCTACCACTGGCTATTAGGCCTTGTCGTTAAGAGACCAACCAGAGCCCAGTCTCGTCCCTCCACCATTTGATCTCACCGCAACAATTCAAAGAACAACAGAAAAGAAAATCCACCATAATTGCTGCAACTTGGAAAAAAACATTTTAAACAACTCTGCGTGCTCCTTTTTTAAAATATTCTCTGCTTGGGTGAGCTGCAGATATTTTGTATTGGATTGGATCTGTTTGACTAAACCAGTTAGCCAAAGCAGAAACAACAGAGACAGAAACAGAAACTAGGATATGTTTACAGTTCTAAGAACTAGGTCCGATTATGCCACAATTTCCCAGCCATCTCTTCTCTAGTTTCTTACCCTAACCCCAACCCTCCAACTAACTCAAACCAGTGGAGATTAAGTTCAGAAATACGCTTTTCTGTTTCAGGTTGGCTTCATCAGAATGCAGCGTCCAATAGTCTCATCCCATCTTGCCATATATGTACATGCCATCCTATCCAACTATTGTGAGATCTGACTTTTGTCTTAATCTGATGATTAGGAAATATCCCAATGTCAACAAAAACTTGGTTGGACGCCAAGAAATAGCCCATGTAGCATAATATAAAATAATCCAAAGGCACATTTCTTCACAAGAGTGAACTCCTTTTCATTTGATCTTTTTAATTTATTTTACACAGATCTTATCAGTCCCACATTCCAGTCATGAAGTTTTATTAATGCAGTCTACCATGTAGAGATAAGCCTTGGCATTTATTGGTCCTGCCCATGTATGGCGGCATGTGCAATGCAGTGTATATTGTGTGTGTGTGTGTGTGTGTGTGTGTGTGTGTGTGTGTGTGTGTGTGTGTGTGTGTGTGTGTTTTATTATGAGTAGATTAACTCATGTCTGGAATTTGTTTTCAGGTACTTGTGGCTAATTTATTTTAGTGCTTTAGAAAACGTCATCAATGCTTTGAACTCTTTTTATGCCTGGCAAACAGAACAGATTAAAGAATAGTGATCTGCCAAACTGTTTTTTTTATGATTTTCTCATGGACATCAGATGTAAAATTCATTGAGAAAAATGCAAAAAATAACTGCTTTTTTATTTCCAAACAGCTCCAACGAGATGTAAGTTTGTGTTCCTTTACTCTGCCAATGATTAAGCTATTAAAATAGCTTTTCATTATTTGAAAACAAATTCCCATCAACCCCCGCCCCTCTGTTTTAGCCTCTTCTCTCTCGAAATTCCTGTGTGCAAACTCTTGCCATCCCATAATTTCCTCTCTCTCTCCTCACCCCCTTTCTCCTCCCCTGCGTTCTGAGTCTGACAATCTGACATTGGGCAGTTTGTTAGTGAGGCTTTGCTTTGAGAGCTTGGGAAGACGATCTTGCTGGCCCCACCGTCGTCAGAAGTACTTCGCTCTAAAGTAACAAGGCTATTTTCCATTGTTTTATTAACCTTTTTTTTTCTTTAATTGTAGTTCAATTTTTGTTAATTTCACAAATCTGATGGTTCTTACTGTGGTGATGGCCAATGACATAAACATGCACGCCAAATTGGTTACGTATGACAACGCTGAACTGGAATGAACAAAGTACCAGTGGCATGCCACCTACAACAGGGCTTTTATGGTCTGTTCAGGTTGTTGTTGGTGGAAAAAGCTGCAGTATATGTCTAATAGCTGTTAGCTGGCAAGCAAAGCAATGAAAATCAAGTTAAAAAAAACATGCGATTGCACATTGCTCTGCATTGGCAAGAATAAAATATGCAATCTTATAATGTTTACTTATTTGTTAAATTGTTTTGCACACATTTGTTGCACACACGATGCATTTTCTCGTTTTTCGAGTATTTGAGTAATGGATTAAACAGCAAATAGCACAAGGATACCATTGAGTAAATCAAGCCGGGCAATATGGTGCAAACAGTGAAACTGTTCCTCTGGGAGCTAGGCTTTCTCTAAGTAGAAACAGGCACTCGCTGCCCAGAGGAGAGCTTTCATCTCTCCGTCTCTCCACTTCATGTGAACTTTACTTAAGGGCTGTTTTTCTCGCATTTCAGGGTTTCTAATCCCCCCTACTGTTTGTTTAAAAATAATCTGTATATAATACTGAACATTAATCTGGAGGAGGTTGACCCAGAGATAAAGCCATGGGAGGCTGCCTCAAGCTGCATGTTTTGGAACAGTTGTATCTTCAAAATCTTTAACCATGCATACGTTTCCCCACAAAAAAAATATACATCAAAAAATAAATGGACAGTGCCATTTTCGTTGGACCACCTTCGCCCATGGTATGGGGTCGTGTTCACAAACTGCTCTGAAGAGACTCAAGCCCTTAATCCGACCTCGTGCCAGAGATAAAAGACCTTCCATTGGCCGTGTTTGTTATAATAAAATATCTATTTTTATTATTTGAAAACAAATTGCCATGGTTGAGCCTCCCTGCCTCTCCAATTTCCTGTGTGCAATATCTTGCCATCTTATCCTATCATTTCCCCTCTCTCTCTCTCTCTCTCTCTCTCTCTCTCTCTCTCTCTCTCTCTCTCTCTCTCTCTCTCTCTCTCTCTCTTCTCATCCCTTTCTCCTCCCCTGGGTTCTGAATCGGACATTCTGGCATTCGGATTGCCTCCCGTTCACTACAAGGATAGATGCTATCCGGGTGTTTCCTCGTGTTCCCCCGACTCAACCAACACCACCCCCACTCTCTCCTCATGGCTGCCATGGTAACAAGTGTCCCGGGACTGCGGGCATGGAAGCTTGAGGAGGAAAAATGCCTGGATTCTCAAGCCAGCCTCCCCACCCACCCCCAATGGGTTGAATAAAGAACAATGTGCCCACTCAAACAACTTTACGAATGTTTATATTATCGTACTTTTTTTTCTGACATATTATCATGTGACAGAGGTAGTTTAGAGAATGTCAGGTAGACTAAGATAGTAGAAGAGAAGAATGAGAATGAGGAGGAGAAAGTTGGAAGCTCTCGGCCCAGGTGCTCCACAAAGAGGTTAAGGTAACGACCAATACCCCCCAAAACACACACACAGTCTCTCTCACACACATTTCTCACACACGCCACACACACCTCAGAACACATCTCTCCTAAATAGATAGGCTTGGAAAGAGGGAAAGAGGCTTGGAGGTGAACAGGCAAAAAAAAAAACAGAGCTGGCAACAACGATGGAAATTGACACTGGCTAGAAGGGAAGAAAGAATGACAAAAAGTAGAACGCTGAAAGTGAACAAGGACGCAAAAGGAGAGACAGATGGAGAGCAAATCTTCAGGGCCTCAACGATGTGATGAACACCACAGCTTTGAGGGGTAACTTGAGAATAGCCGCAACGTTAAGCCAGATGTTTGAAAAAGAAAGCTAATTACTGTTAACCCTCAATCTTTGTTGACGAACCCAAAAGGTTGGCCTTTAAAACGGCGAAAACAGGAAACGATTCAAGTTTATGTTGTTTCTCAAACATTGTTGCTGAGGGTGCTGTTAGCAACATAAATGCGGGACAAAGCAGGAGAATGATATATGTCCTAAAAATAAATACATAACTGTCCCACCTGATAAGGGGCTTTTGGTCTGAGTAAGACCACAAACTGATCCCCATGGAGCTTGACTCTCATATGAAACATAAAATGTGAAACCCCATTCAAAAAAACAAAAGATATGAAGTGATGGATACTTTACACTGATAAAACCATTTTCATATATATTCTTTTTTCCAGACCCAGGAGATGTCCTGGACCCTTATGTACAATATGGCTTGGCTCGGGGGATAGTGTACCTATCGTTTGCTACCACCACCTGCTAGCGTCTAAACTATATGAGCTAGAACTGTGAGCTAACTAACAATCTAATTCAGAAGATGAGATTGGAGCAATGGTTTTATATGTTGGAATCGGACATCTGCAATGAAGTGAAGTGTGTTTAACATGCTCATTTACCACTAATTCTCTAGACTTAAATACTGCAACTAATACTAATTCTGTACCTTTAAGCTATATTAGGTCCTTTACCTGGGACCGGTTACAGATTTGTGGTGGCTCGTCTGGGACTGGCGCCACCTCCAGGTTGGGAGCAGTAATCCATGACATCTGGGACCAAAAGACCTGAGACCATGACCCACCTGTGATCCGGACGTCTGAGACTCTTACCTGTGTGAGGGTCAGAGGCAGAGGTTGCCATGATGTAAATTGTGAGGTGGAAGCCTGGTTTGTGATCTCAGGAAGGGTTGGCTTGAGAGTCTGCCGTGTGAGAAACTCTTCAAGATCGCCATGACAATGGGTTCAAGTGCGTCAGACAGAGATTAATCAGAGCTTGGAAGTGGACAATGGAAGATTGATTTTATTAATGTTTTTATGTCTTGTAAGTCTTGGCTTGAGTCTGAGGGATATGGGGATTGTGCAATGTCTAGTCTTTGAAATATTCAAATGATGCTTCTCCTCAGGCTAGTGAGAAAACTGTTACACCAGCTGTGAGCAGCTGTCAGCTTCCTCCCACTGCCACAGCTAACACAACCACACCTGAGGTAGCCCATGACACACTGCTTATGAGGAGTTAGGCAGGAAACTCAAGAACATGAATCTAAAGTCAATTCATCACAGTCTGGGGAACACATTACCAGACAATAAGGTACTACCGCACCAGTGTACTGCTCTGCCTAGAAATAATAATATTACAGCTTGGGGAAGACTCCTGATGAGGAAACCAGTGCCAAGACATTGTGCCAAGAATGGCGGGCTAGCAAACTGTAGCTGGCTAGCGAGCTGTTTCCACCTAGCGAACTGTAGCCATTGCTTCTTCTGTGACGAGGATGGGCACCGAGTGGAAACAAACGCTGGTTGCTTTGGAGTGAGAACCAGTGATCGGGCCACAGCGACGTTCCCCAACTGATGGTCTTTGAGGGACAGAGATTCAACTCTGGTGGTGTGCACTCGACATTTGATTTTGCAGTCGCAGTGACATGTTAAGAAGATTGGGAACATGTGGAAAAGCATGTGAAAGGCCTCCTCAATTTTCTCGGGGCCACTTTCCAAGGCATGGCGTTTTAATTCTCTAGGGGAGAGGTCAGGTCCGTGTTGCGTCTGTTGAGGGCGTGAAGAAAGTTGTGAAAGCAAACAACCCTAGAAGCAAACCTATCGCTCAAAGATGAGACGCCTCAGATTGGTTTCTGAGCTATAACCGGAGCTACATCCAAGACTTTATCAAGAATAGCCTAGCCGGTCTTTGACTCACCATTTGTGCTTCACGCGGACGCCTCGGAAATAAGGCCTTGGGGCTGTTCTGTACCAGCGTCATTAAGGGGAAGTTGAGAGTAATTGGATATGGTGTAGGAACCAGCCGAAAAAACTATAACTGGCACGCCGGGATGGTTAAGTTCCTCGCAGACAAATATATTATTATTATTATATATCATGATACTATGCCCCACATTTGACCATTTACGTATGTGGATAATAATTTCATGATTTATGTCATGAGCACAGCCAAGCTCAATGCTGTGGGCCACCAATGGAGAACTCTTCAGATTTAACATTGAGTACCAACCCAGCAAAGTAAAACATTGACACGGTCACGCTGTTTCACATCCTTCGTGACGTTGACAGCAATGTGACTGCAGAATGCGCTGAGGAGCTGTCACAGGGCAGTCGTGCTTGCAACCTCGGGGGAGGAAGCCAAGTCGCTCAGAGAAAGGACGTTGCTTGGATAGCTTCTCCTTAGCATAACTCCTCCAAACGCTAATCCCAAAACCCCATTGAACCCGTTACAACAATAAGTCATGACGAGTTCTTAGCATCCCATCTGCGTGATAACATGGGCCGCGTTGGAACGGAGAAGGTAATCGTCCTCTGGAGAGAGAGGCTTTACCGGCCTTTTATGAAAAGGAGAGGTTGAGGCATACCTAAAAAGGAGAGGTCCATGCATTCAACAGAAGAAAAAAGACAGTCACCCATGTTCAAGTTCATATTGGCTGTATTACGCACTGTACTACATGTATTATACCTCTCTGTCCAGATTACATGCATCTAGAGACTAGCCCAGGAGGTTACAAGTATATCCTAATGGTTGCAGAGCGTTTCACACGATTCACTCAATCATACTCTACCAAGAACGTGTCTGAGAGTACGGAAGCTTTGAAGATCTCAACTTATAAATTACATCATTATCAAGGTTCAAGAGTTCAAAAATGAACTCTTCAGAACTCTTCAACAGTTCGCAGGAGTTGCTCGCTTTTCTGTTCTTTCTGTGTATGCGCTCTCAAGAAGCTATGTTTCATACGTCTGGACTTCCTGGCCTTTGTCTATGTGTTGAAATAATCACATAAATAGCTTATTCAGAATGAAAACAACAGTCAGAATGAGTGGTGTGTTTACTCGTTGAAACAGAACAGGGAGAGGCAGAAACATATGCAGGCGCACACACCTGAACAAAGGTAAACCTGAGAGCCAGAAAGTGTTCCTGTTTGCGTGCTGTGTAATTAATACGCTGCTGTGATTCAACCGGACTAACCTGTGGTGTAAACATGCTCAACCAAAAAATGTATGTGAAAACAATTTGAAACAATGTAAAAAAAAAATTGATTCTTTCTTTCTTTCTTTCTTTCTTTCTTTCTTTCTTTCTTTTATTCGTTCTTTGTTCGCTTTTCAGGTTTTACTCAACATATTCCAGCATACCTATTGTTAGCTTGTTAGAAAATTAAAATATAGATCCACATAAGCTTTGGTCCTCACTTAAAAATGTGAGTTAGAAAGCAGCCACTTTCCAACAAGGGTTTAAACCCTTTTCTGAACATTTTCTTTTCCAGAAGGCACTAAACAAAAACACCTGTCTCGCTCGTTATAGCATTCAAACTGTCTGTTTCTGGTCCAGGCCAATCACTGAATCTCCGAACCCATCTGAGTTTCTGAAAGAGCATTAGGAATGTGTGAAACAACTCAAACACACACTTAAAGGTGTTTCAAGAAAAGAGAGCCAGCCATTAGATGCCTGTTTGCCGGAAGCTGCTCCTTTTATTGTCACAGGAGAATGTTGGAGCACCTGGTTGCCATGGTGAGTCGTCGAGGTGTTGGGACTTAAACAGGGATAGAGAGCTTTTTTGGGGGTGGGGGGCGGGGTTCACAGCTGGACAGCCTTGTGGCATTGTTCTTCTATGAGGAGGTGTTGAGAGCCAGCGCCAGTTCTCACACTCAGATTTGGCCCACGTGTTTAGGAGAAAGCTCAGGGACTGAGGTTCTAGCAGATTACACTTTTTTCCATCTTTTTATTGGAAATTGTTTCATTTTATTAATCAATTACATGAAATAGTTTGCACAAACACACACTTACACATACACACACACACACACACACACATGCACAGACATATCTTCATTCCTTATGCGTATCTCCGTCATCGCTTGGCTTACTGTGTATTAACTGTGGATAGCGTTCCTTTGAGGGATGATTTAATATAGGACTGACCTTGTCAAATGAATAATGTTCTGTCAGAAGAGTGTAATAAGTTGCCTGTGTGTGCGCCAGTGTGTTTTCCTATGTGCAAAAGTTTGCTAGAAAGTATGCGAGTCCGTCTCTGTGAGTGAGTGAGTGTGTGTGTGTGTTCGTTGGTGTGTGTTGATTACGTGTACTATGTACGTAGTCTTTTACTCTCCGTGTGTGTTTGTGTGGGGGGGGGGGGGGGTCTTTTGTACAATGTACCTGTGGGTTTTTTTTTGAGGGGGGGGGGAGATTGGGTCAAAGAACAGGTCAAAGAGGAGGGTCAGGAAAACTGTGATAAAACCTGATGAACTATGCAGGACTTGGTGTTCGCTTCAATTGATTTATAGTGACAGGAGAGATTGAACAGCTACTGAGCTGAGTGGACTATAATTTTCCCACTCTTGTCTGTTTTTCTCATCCCGCTCTTACCCCAAATAGAACGACACTTTGATTTGGTGATTGGAATTGTAGCAGCGGCGGTTTGGAGGCTTTTACGAGTGATGGGTATAGCATTTGATAAATAAACGCCCAAATGATACCAAATAGCATCGAGGAAATGCTGCTTGGCCAAATGTCAAACGAGCTGGAATAGGGTGCTTGGCTGTTACACAAACCCACACTAACATACACACATACACAACATGCAAACACACAGTGCAAGGCCAGCAAGATGTCCAGCAGAAGCATTCTCATCGCATTTGTGTAAGGTGTCCTAGGGTGTTCTGAAAGGCGCTTGTAAATAAAATGCATTATTATTATTATTATTATTATTATTATTCCCCTCATTTAGTGTGTTCGCTAGCATGTGTTCAAATTGATCAAAAAGGGTAATTTAGGGAGTTTATCAGTAAAGCTACAAAGCCACCATCCAGGACCGTTGTGAGGGGCTGGACAATGTCTCAAGCCCCACATAAGGGCGACACTTTTTTGGGGGGAAAAAAGAGGAATGTTTCCATCAATTAGGAGGCCTTCGTATTCCAAATCATGCTTGTTTTGGGAATACCAGGAATGCCGAGAATTGCAAAGCCTTGTGTCTCAGCTCTCGCTGTTCAGTCTCAACTGTCTCCAGACTCCAAATAATGTGTTGTGACCAAACGATGAACCCCCAGCTCATGGTTAAACGATCACAGTATGCGATTAGATCTGGCATTTCTAATAAAAAGCAGTATAAATAATATAAGTGTAAAGAAGAATTATTTTGGAAGTTTTTTATTTATTTATTTATTTTATTCATATGCTATCTTTATGTGTTGTGTCTTTGAAGGCATATATTAGGGGTCCATAATTCAGAAAATACACAATTAAATGTTTCAAATGAAAACACGTGCGAGTGAAAGGTTTAATGCGTACAGACTATCTCTGGAAAACTTTGAGCTATAGGGTGAAAATCGTACAACTCCGAGGTCACATAATTCCTTCATTTTCTAATGAAGTGTCTAAACAGGGGAGGACAGCGGGAACAGGTCGGATACGGCCTTATCCAGAAGGCGGAGTCATTCCTCCCAGACCGAGGTAATGCTGAGAGCTAGATTAGTCTGTGTCGGATTGAAACGCCAGCGCAGAAGGTCCTCACACTTAGGCTGCCTTCATCGTGGTTTTGCCAAAGGCAGGAAGAATCCATTGAAACTAATACAAAACGATAAGCAATCAATCAGCAACAACAACCACAGTGAAATTACATTTGAAAATCTTACGCAACACTTTGAGAAAGATTCAAGTTAAATCGTATGGCTTAATTGCAGCTCCGTGTAGGGTGACAGTAATTTAGCTCTTAAGCTCCATTTTCCATTTATTTCCATGCAACAGGTAGGAACAAAACAGATTTATCCCATAGGATAAAACCGTGATTGTTTTATGATAACTTGCTCACTGAGGGCCGTCTTAAATCTGATCTTTCAAAAACACGTTATCCTTTAATAGCAATTGCTTTTATGGAAAGCAGAAATTCCAGCCTTGTGATTTAGTATTGGTTAGTTCTAGATGTCAGGCGACGGACAACTCTTTGTCAGAGGAGATTTTCAACATGTCTGAATGTTGTGGAAAAGGGCAGAATGCCAGAAAAATGTTTAAAGGCAACAGAAAGGGCTTCTGAAACAAAGACTGCTTTGGAGAGTCAGATGCCCTCCAATTTTCAACAGGGAGGAATCAGTGATGGACTCACTCATATATGAATGTGTTATTAAGGTTAAACGATCACAACAGTATATACAGTATATGTAACAACAATTGTTCACAATTAGGTCTACAATACACTTTCAGTAAAAAAAAACTAAAAAAAACTAATGGTTCACCATTGCTCCACCAAACACCTGCACGAGGTCTGCTATCAAGATGTAGAGCATCTTGAAAGAGCATCCTTTTAAAATATTATTCTAACATTTCTCTTAAATCACCCCACATCAAACACAATTACTGCACTCTTTCTAACCTCGGTTGTGTAATGCATAACCCTGTTGCTACAAAATGCGACATTTCTCGGTTTGTTTCCACACCTTGTGTAGTCTCATGTCACGCCAAAGACTTCTGGAGCCAAATCCCTTTCTTTCAACCAGGATTAAGAATCACTGAAGAAAAACTGAACAATGAACACTATTCTGAACAGATGTGCTGTTTACTGACTGGCACTTTCATTTAAACAAACTTGCTCTGTGTGTGTGTGTGTGTGTGTGTGTGTGTGTGTGTGTGTGTGTGTGTGTGTGTGTGTGTGTGTGTGTGTGTGTGTGTGTGTGTGTGTGTGTGTGTTTAAGAGAGCTATATTGAGAGAAGGCATATGCTTAGGAGCGAAACAGGGGGAGAGAGATAATGTGTGTGTGTGCGTGTGTTGAGAGAAAAAGTACATGCTTATAGAGAAACACAAGAAATTGATATAGAGAGAGAGAGAGAGAGAGAGAGAGAGAGAGAGAGAGAGAAAGCGAGAGAGAGAACCAGAAATAGAGAGATAGAAGAGAGAGAGAGAAAGAAAGAGAGAGAGAACCAGAAAGAGAGAGAGATGGAGAGAGAGAGAGAGAGAGAGAGAGAGAGAGAGAGAGAGAGAGACAGAGAGAAAGAGAGAGAGAACCAGAAAGAGAGAGAGAAAGAAAGAGAGAGAGAGAGAGAAATGCATGGAAATGGAGCCAGAGAAAGAAAGACAGAGAAAAAAATTGTAAAAGAAAACGTGAAGTAACACAGATCTATGAACAGGGCAGCGTTTGTCTTGTTCACAAGGGCATCCTGTAGGTTGAAAAGGATGTATGAGGCCCCGGTCGAGATGACATAAATGTCTCCATGGTTCTTAGGCCTTTGCCATCAACGTCTTTTCATAAGGCACAAAAATGCCCGCTATGTTCCCTGTTCGCTGGTTACTGTGCACCTAAGCAGACTAAGTGTTGTTTTATCGTCGATATGGACGCCACATAAAAAAATGGACGATTATATTTTCACGTTATGAAAAAATTTATGGACCTCGTGCAATAGTATAGTTTTCGTCATGTGCAAGACCTGGACTGAGTCCATACTTAAAAGCCTATAAATCTGTCTGATATAATCGCGCATAGCCTACAAATAAACTCAGTGAAATTGAGTGCTATAGAAGCACATCGGACTCAAAACAATGAACTAACTTACTGGCGAATCTATACAAGAAAAGTTAAAATAAAAATGGACCTCTGTTCCAAAGTTGATTATTATAACTATCTTTTATACCCTTAATTTGAAGGGTCCCTCTGGGGAATCACTTATTAGATTATTCCACTGGTCAGCGGTCAAATAGATCAAAGAAAACATGCTTTAATTATGTATTTTTTAGGATAACACATTTTTACTCTCACAATCAGGTGATTTGTCAAATTGTCAGAAAGGGGGCGGAAACGATCGTCCCCCTAATTTCATCCCTTGGCTTTAAGAGTTTGGTCACCGGACAGTGTGATGTTAGTTATTTCTTGTCCCATTTCTTCCTGTCTTCTGCCACGCGAGAAAACCTTTTCGTCTAATCACGATGAAGATTGCGGCATTGTGTTTTTGTTTTCTCCAAGTGGCTGCTGTAAATCCTCGTCTCTTTAGACGCGAGGATTATAAAAATATTGACAACAATCTATTAAAAGACCCAACTGCCAAGGACACAGGTGAGATGAGTGCACAATGTGAGATGTATGCGAGGTAGCTTCAGATATGAATTTTATGTCTTTTTTGTTGTTGCAAGTTAATTGAATTTGAATTTAAAGAAGGGATTAACAAGCAGCCTGTAGGCCTACATATCCTTTTTTCCCTCTTTTTTATATGAATTTATGACAGAAGTCGTGTTTACCAAACTAAATGAGATGAATTTATCACTGTGAAAAATTATTGCCATTTCAATTCATGGCAATAAAACTTAGTTCCCGAAGCCTGCTGCCTTTTGTGTATGTCTACATCCTCTGTTTTAGGCTAATTTCTAAATCGAATATAGCTTACTGTCCCATTGTCAGCCAGGCTAATTCGATTTTATATTAAGTATCTTGTCCAATGACCTGGTTTACTTCGATGAACAACAAACTGACAATTAGCCCTCCGCTCCATCGCTGCTTAGGTAGATCCAGCGACCGAGCAACGGACGTCCACGTGCAGATTTCTGCACAGTTGTCACCAAATGCATCAAGAGCTTACTTCGGTAGAGGCAAATCGTGAAACACAGTGAATTACCTGTCTTCGAGAATTAAATAATTTATTAATTAGGTACGTCGCAAAAATACTAACAATAGAACAATTATCAAAAGTTAATTTAATATCTTTCCTTGTCTTAGCACCGGCTATAACCTTTCCAAGTCAGACAATGCAACCAGGTTGTCTCTAACAACGAACTGTTTTGGATGTAAGCAGGAAAAGGTCAAGTAGTTTCTGGGTCAAGGACAACATGAATAGTGGTCAGTCAGCGATCTGGAACGGACATGTGAGGCACCAGCTATAGCAACTGTGTGTGTGTGTGTGTGTGTGTGTGTGTGTGTGTGTGCGCGCGCGCGCGCGTGTTTGTGTGTGTGTACACTTTGCTTACTGATACGACAGTGTCCTTTGGAGAAACAAGATGTGCCTCAGTGTGTGTTTATGTGAACAAGTTCTCCAATGTAAAGCAAAAAAATATACCAGCAGCTCAGGCATTAGTTGACCACCAAGAAAGTATTTTAAGGAATGGTCAATGGATCATATTTGACTGGAGTTGACAGGAGACAAATGCATATTTTCAATTATCCAGACTGTGATAATTGTGATAAGTCACAGAATTTGTGTATTCAACTTGAGACAATGAAACCCATTGTCCACTAAACAAACTTCTCGGTCGTCACTCCAAACCTGAGCTGCTTACATATTTTTTCTTTACAGCCTTTTTGGCACACAAAACCCCTCTTACACACACACGTGCTCACTCACACACAGACACACACAGACACACACACACACACACACACACACACACACACATGCTCACTCACAAGTATGAGCTTTCACTGCCTAATTGGTCAAATGTTTTTTTACCAGCATGGTGTGTCTATGCAAGCTCCTACATACACGCACGCACGCACGCACACACACACACACACACACACACACACACACACACGCTCACTCTCTCAACCAGATACACTTTTTCTTTATATCTCTGTCTGTCTGTCTGTCTGTGTCTCTCTTATTTCCCATCTAAATTTCTCTCTCTCTCTCTCACACACACACAAGCCCACACACACACACACACACACACACACACTCACACTCACCAGTGAGTTACAAATGATCAACATGCCTCCAATATTTCCTGGGCACCCAGACGTGTCAGAAATGTATTAAAATGAAAATCCCTCTCGAGTAGTTCAGACGTCCTTCACACACTGCCGAGCCCCTCCCCTGCCCAAAGCATCCCATCTCCCTGTTTTCCTTCTTGTTTCCGTTTCTATAAGTCGTTTCCTCTGGGATATGCAGTTATGGCGGGTCAGCGGTCACTCCATAACTGTGGTTTTTTGGGTCTATCGTTTCCAGCCGAGCTTTTGATGGAGGGCAGACAGAGGACCTTGTTTGCCAGGCGAGGTGTCTTCAGGCGTCAGAAACTGCGTGTGTCGGTAAGTTGAACGATGCTTTATGGACTGTGGGTTATGTGCAGACTCCCTCGGTCTGGTTGCCTCGAAAGCCTTTTTAGAAAAACATGAGGTGATTGTGACACACTGACAGGATGGAGTCTCTTGGTTCGACTCACTCCCTTCTTTCCTAGTTGAATTTGTTCCCGTTTATTGCTCAATAAAAAGTATGATACTTCATCTTTTTTTTGGGGGGGGGGGGGGGGGGGTCTATGAAGCCTCCGTTTGTAACCTTCCTAATGTGAGTCATTTGCTGCATTTAAACAGTCAAATTCCCTTAATTTCCTTGCACCCTTACCATGCCTCGTTAACTTGCCTCCTTGCCTTGCAGTCTCTGGAACATCATTAGCCGTCTTAAGGAAAAAGGCCAGTGTGGTCATAGGAAAGTGGGCATGAAGGGCAAAACATTTAATTGTCATGACAATTTGAATGCAGCCATAAATATAAGCTACATATATTTATTTAGATATTTCATTCATGATTGATCGAAACAGTCACTCTGTCCAACTCTTTGGTTTGTAGGTTTGTAAAAAAAGTATTGTTTGCTGTTTGCTGACCAGTAGATTAGCACATGTTTATTTCTGCCAGTAGACCAACTTTTAACATTTTTAAACACTTGCAGCGTTTAAATTTTAGACACATTTGTCAGGCTCTGCTACATGGTTTTCATATAATATCTAGATCACAATGTGTTCAGCCAACCCCTCCTACCCTGATGTATCCTATTCCTCTCCCTCCTGCCAGTCTGAATGGTCCAAGCATTGCATCAGGGTGGGGGTTTGTGGTTCCCTGATATGCATTCATCCAAGGTACTGGCTCTGCAGCATTAACTCATCATAACGTGGTTTTTGGTGTCGAAGCTCATACTGAGAGAGTAGAGAGAGAGAGTAGAGAGAGAGAGAGAGAGAATGGGAGTGCCTGATTCATGTTGGCTTCCACATTTACCCAGCAGGTCACATGAGTACCTCAGGACAGTCAAAAAAAGAAAAATAACCCTTAACCTCTTAAGCCTCTGAATTACACCTCCAAAAGAAAAATCAGTTTTTGCTCGAGGGGGAAAGAGGTTCTCGTCCAAAATATCTGGATGTCCACCGCGGGAAGCCAAAGCCCATAGTTTTACTGTTTAACAATCGACCCGGGGTGTTGACTGAGCCCCGGGGGGCTGCAAAGGCACAGATGTCTTTGCCTATAGGTCAGACAGACAGCCCTACTGTAAAAAGTAGGAGCCGTTGAAAGCCCCGTCTCCTCCCAAAGTCAACATCAACGCAAAAGAAAATGTTCCTCTTTACTATAATCCCTACGGTATGAGGTTTTATGCCTGGGAACATTGCGGACATCCAAACATATACCATTACACGGCATAACGCTGTGCAGATGAATTTTGCCGTACTTGACTGCGAAATTTCCCACATGAGGTCTGTTGCAATAAATCACCATATCCCCAACCTATGATAAATCAGAGCAACACATGTAGAGCTAATTAAATCAACACATGTAGAGCTAATTGAATCAACACATGTAGAGCTAATTGAATCAACACATGTAGAGCTAATTGAATCAACACATGTAGAGCTAATTGAATCGTTGTTCTTCATCGATTCCCCACGTTATGTCCATGGTGATCTATTCTCATTTTATATGCATACACAGCTGTCTAGCAGCTGGGTTGTTTAGGAATCCGTTTAGCCTTTTCTAAGTGTTTGACAGATTGATGTTCTTGGCTTTCTCTCCCCTACCCCTCATCAAAGTCTCCAATAATTGTATCCCTTCTCGGTTCAGTTGTGTGAAGGGAAAGTCTTGCGTAGATACTGAACATTTTGTTCTATCTGCGAGGATATAAATAACACCACTGCATGGGTTTTTGCTGCTCATTTTATTTACTTTTCATGAGAGCAACACAGGCCTATTATGTCAATCGTTTTATTTTTTTCCTTTTGTTTGTGCTTCTTTTCTCTTTCCACGTCTCTCTCTCTCTCTCTCTCTCTCTCTCTCCCTCTCTCCCTTTCTCTCTTCTGGTTCCTAGAAGCCCATTGGTGGTCCCTCGTCCCCTAAAGTGGCCCCGTCCCCTCCTAAGGCGGTGCCGCCGCCCCCCGCCACGCCGCAGTGCTCCAGGACCATGGAGAGTTGCTTACCTCACTCTCGGTGCTGTGACCCCTGTGCTTCCTGTCACTGTCGCTTCTTCAACGCCATATGCTACTGCAGGAAGACCGGCCACCATTGCCAGAAGGCAGCGTGGGGAGGACAGTGAGACACACACACACACACATACACACACACATACACACACACACACACACACACACACACACAGAAAACTCATAGGACACACTTACTGCCTTATTCTCAGTTTCTTCACACTCTTTGTCATCTGTCTTGTACACCCCCGCCCATAAATAACTGAAAACAGACATACTGTCAATACTGCACATCATCATTGGACATTTGATTATTTATTTATGTAAAGTTGAGTGTTATTTAGCAACAGACAATCGTATCCACACGTTTCAGATCAGCTACAGAGGAGCAGTGGGCCAGTGTACTGCTCCATTGGTGGCAGTGGTCCCATTTATATCAGTAGCAAGAACCTTCTCATTCCTCTTCAAATACCTCATCAAATGAAACTCTTATACAAAGAAAGAGCTGCTTTGCACATACTTTGCACATACATATGGGTGTCTATTGGGTCATGTTGTACCCTGTAAACCACAATGTTCACGTGATCGTCTACAGTCCTAGGAAGCTGCTGTTGAGCTTCCTGCATACTAATTCAACTCGTGCGTACTTTGCCTTGTTCTGTTAAGTGTGGTGAATAACGCTGTGAATGAAAGGATTAAATCCATCGAAAACAAACAACGGTAGTTTTACCTGAAAGGAATCGAACGAAACAAGGAAATAGAGGTCAGTGATTTGCTTTTGCCAATATATATTTGCCATTGCTCAGGCTACTACTTCTAACTGAACTATATTCCTTGAACGGTCTAGTTTCCAACTGTATGACGTTATGCATACTTAAGACCACTTTATTAACTTATTAACTTTATTTGTTGCTTTTTCCAGTGTTATATCCTTTTTCATTTGTGTCCCTTTATACAATATTTTATAATGGTTGATATTATGACTGTTATAAACACTGTTGTCTTTAGCAAACCAACATATTTTTCTATTTGTTCTACTTTAGGGAACCGTATTTGGGTACGGTTAACATTATAAGCTTTTTAATAAAACAATCAATATAGTTTATGGTCTTCCTTGTTTTTGTTTTTTCTTCTATTACCCAAGATTCGGATACAGACAGTTTAGTGAGTTAATACAGTTGTTGTATTCATCCATTAATACAAACACAAGCTGCATCTGCATGTTCTATACTCCACCAATGTGTACATACAGTGCAATACATATTTTAATACATACATTTGTTCTACAGATACAGACACACACATTTTCAGAGGACATTATATCCAAAACGACAAAGTAAGCTATCATATTGTTTGCTGAAAAGTTAAATAATATACGGTATGAGTAAAATAAACTCAACTACACACACGATTTCTATAGGCATCTCCTAAGTGATCAGCATTGGTCACAGTGTAAAAGGATACCAAGCTGTGAATTTACCATTTTACCATCTACAAACAGTGTTATAGATGTGTTACACACCAACACAAACACATGAAAAATAGGTTGTCAGCCAAGTGTGCAACAGTGTAAAGCGTGGGAGGAGATCCCCCCCACCCCCCCATCCAGACTGAGCTGATTCCATTAGGATTTTATTCCTGTTTAATTATAGTGTGTGAGGATAAACTGTATACTCGTGTGTGTGAAGGAACATCAGCTTATAGTGATACTTCACCCGCTTTTTTAAACATATCGTTTTAGAAAATCGGTGTATCCCTTTAACTGTAAATATGTTATTAGGAGCATGCTGCGTGTGATCTAGTTCCTGGAGAGTTCAGCAGCTGTGTAGATGCAGATAGATGTTAGTGCAACTCATCATGGGAGATGGCATTCATAACAAAAAGAACAGGCCCTAAATTGGTATGGAAAGTGTTTGTTTTGGCTTGCAGCCTGGCCAGAGAGGCCGGCTTACAGAAGATATATTTACTTTGACACAAAACATGGAGAAGGGATAAATCCTCTTTTCATTGGGTTCTGGCGGTCGGCAAGTGTTGCTTTCACACTGGAGAGTGGGCGTGTATCCAGCACTGAAGTAGTCCAGATGCATTGGATGTCCTCATTCAATCATAGATTGTGGAAGAAAGGAACGGTCTTGATTGCACATAGGCAATACAATACAAATATAAATACTTCGAATAAACAGATGGATAATAAATCAAATTAAAATAAAGCATAAAAATAAAGAAGGGCACTCGCTTTCTGTCCAGTCTTTTGTAATTACTCGACTCAGTCATGTCTTATGAACATAACACTGTTTGTAGATCTTCACCATTCAATGCAACTGTCTTTTACATCTGTTGTGGAGTGAGGAGCCCTGACACCACGTGCTTTTGATATGAGAACAAAATAACTGCTTTGCCAATACATTCGTTGGGATAGAGGCCCAACAGTTCGGTTCTTGGTTGTTTCCCAAGTAGGAATTCCCAAGCTAGGGGAAACTGAAGCTATAGTTAACAGCTGTGCTCGCTTGTTCGTCAGTTATAGCTCTAATACATAATAATAATAAACCTTTATTTTCACAGCACATAAAAGTACCACTGAGTGCCTACAAGTTAAATAGAACTGCTATCAACTGCTGCAAATGAAATATATTACAATTTAAATTAAAACGTGTACCTTAAGGAGTTGTTTATATGAAAAAGTAGAGAGAAAATACTTTGCAAATTTCCTTTACAGGGAATAATCTTAACATATCGTATACAAAAAACTTTTAAAAAAAAACTATTTTTATATGTTGGGTGTTTATTCATTGGATTATCTTTCATCCTTACAGGTGGAAATGGTTGTGCCTCCGTTTAAAATATGACATGGCTTTGCTATTTACAGCCTAACCTTGTTTACAAGCAAATGCCCATCTCTATCAAGCAATTGATATGCTGTGGGAATACAAAACAACTTAACTGTCCTCCCACGCAAACACAGGGGGAACATGCAAACTCCACACAGAAAGACTCTTGGGTCAGGTGGGTATTGAACCCAGGACCTTCTTGCTGTGAGGCAACAGCGCTACCCACTGAGCCACCGTGCTGCATTATATACTTTGTGTGTGTGTGTGTGTGTGTGTGTGTGTGTGTGTGTGTGTGTGTGTGTGTGTGTGTGTGTGTGTGTGTGTGTGTGTGTGTGTGTGTGTGTGTGTGTGTGTGTGTGTGTGTGTGTGTGTGTGTGTGTGTGTGTGTGCGCGTGTGTTTTTTTTCCTACAGCCCATAATGGTTCTATTCTTTTTGGAACATCTTGTACTGCACACAGTAAAACTCCCTTCAGTCATCAGTCTCATGCCATCTTAGGTTGGATCTGTTTCATATTGTACATTGGGCCGAGGGCCTTTTTCTGTGCCAACTACTTAGCTACGTACACATCCTGATCCCAGGGTAACTATAAGGAGGGCTTGAGCACATAACGTACAAACTAAACCATTTTAAATTCAAACCGTGAAGCAAAGTTACATAAGTGAAGAGTTGACATAGTAATGTATACAAAGGGGTGGTGAGTAGAGCTGGGAGGATACGCAGACTGCCAGCCCCAACAAGTAAAAGGGGGCGTGACCTTAAAGTCCATTAGATATGCATTCATGCTGAAAAACAGACACATAGGGGAGAGCAGGGTAAGTTGAGCCTGTGGGGAAGTTGAACCACCCCTTGTTTATAGGAAACTATAGAAAAAATTTGTTATGTGACCACTCATTTTTGAAGATTAATCTTTTTTACTCAGGGTGTGATGGAGAAAAACAATTTTTTTGTTGTTTAAAGTGATTCTTTTTATGTTCGAGGAGTCATGCTTTTTGTCTCTGAACACATACAGGAACACTGGAAATATGGCTGACACATGCTTTAATTCTTTCTTTCAGCGGTCGGTCTTTGACTCTTAGCCATGAAGGGGATGAATTCATGCTATAGTAGACTGATTGGATTGATTAAGTGTTTGTCACAAACGCGATTCTGATAGTACTCGATGGATTTTTTTACATTTAGGTGTCATTATTTGTGTTTCATGTTTGGATGGCACAGAAAAAATCTTTGGAAATAATCCGTTAATTGGAAAGAATCTATGTTAATTCATAGTATGCATTGTATAAAGAAAGGTTTATCAGGTCATTGTATATTGTAAATAATTTTCCCCTGCAAGGCCTTGAAGCACATGAGAGACAAAAAGAGCCTATGGCACCCTCTACTGGCCTTGACAGTCTCACCGAAACACAAACATCCACACACACACACACACACACACACACACACACACACACACACACACACACACACACACACACACACACACACACACACACACACACACACACACTAACACAACATTTGCACTAACTTACACAGACCGACAACACAGAAATATACACAAATTTTTTTTTTACTTTAAAGAACTATGCCTCTGCGACATTGGAAAAACAAGAGGGAATGGTTCCTCATTCACGCTAAAGAAATCAGGCCTTTACCTTAATGGATCAAGTATTGACTGGCAAGGTCAACTTCTCTTATACAACAGGGCTAAGGTATTGAAATAATCACATATTTTCATATTAAGATTTGCATAATTCTAGTTTTATTGATTACCATATACTTTCTTACAATGGCATTATCATTGTAACCATATTCTAAGAATATTAGTACACTGGCACGGTTAATAAATAATGTATCATCCTCTTATGTGCAAACAGTTGCTAATGGCGGTTAATGATTTGTCACTTAATAACGAGTCTAGGGACTCCTACGATTCTGTGGTAGGAATGTCCATTAGGTCATGGAGCACACTGACTCAGCGACTCCATAGTACTTAAGCCTGCTTTGGTGAAAACGTCCCCCTATCACCTGTTTGGACCAACTCGAGGTGCTGTGAACACATGCTTGAGGGCACTTAGGGGTACTCTCAACTTAAATGAAGCCTAGTAGAACGTAATAGTTGCTTTGGTGGGTTCACTGACAAACAAACAATATTTCCTTTGTCAGTGCTTGTATTCTATTTAGTTTCTGAACCATTTTTTTACAACCTTATTATACATACTAAAATAACCTGAAGACTTCGTTTTCTTACACAGGGCACCATATCATATATTTATATGGACTGGTTAAGAAACTTGACTTTCATTGTAAATATCCATTCTCTTTAGTGTTGTAACATTGGCTTTAATTATCTGCATATCTGTTTTTGTTTGAGATTCATCATTAATCAAGTCAAGGAATATATATATTTTATATACAGTACCAGTCAAAAGTTTGGACACACCTTCTCATTCAGTGATTTTTCTTTGTTTTTATTATTTTCTAGATAGTAAAATAATACCAAACACATCAAAACTATTAAATAACATAAATGGAATGATGTAGTGAACACAAAAGTGTTAAACAAACCAAAATATGTTTTATATATTAGATTCTTCAAAGTAGCCACCTTTTGCTTTGATGACAGCTTTGCACACTCTTGGCATTCTCTCCACCAGCTTCAAGAGGTAGCCACCAGGAATGCTTTTTAACAAACAGGTGTGCCTTGTCAAAAGTAAATTTTTGGAATTCCCCGCCTTCTTAATGCGTTTGAGACCATCAGTGGTGTGTCCTTTAGACAGTGTTGGTAGTCAGTAAATAGCTCTATTTGACTACTGTAATAATTCATATTATGGCAAGAACAGCTCAAATAAGCAAAGAGAAACGACAGTCCATCATTACTTTAAGACATGAAGGTCAGTCAATCCGGAAAATTTCAAGAACTTTGAAAGTTTCTTCAAGTGCAGTCGCAAAAACCATCAAGCGCTATGATGAAACTGGCTCTCATGAGGACCGCCACAGGAAAGGAAGACCCAGAGTTACCTCTGCTGCAGAGGATAAGTTCATTAGTGTCAGGGTTCCCACTTAGTTCTGAGTCATTTTCATAGGGTTTGTGTTCATGTCATATTTCTAACATCTCTTGTCATTTCAGAGCTGGCCTCTCAATTCAATCAACTCATTCCTTCCACCTAGTTTTCTCTGCCCAGCTCCACACCTGCAACTCATCATCTCATTTGTTCTCTGTATATTAACCAGTCCTTTTGTCTTGATCCTTTGCCAGATTGTCTTGTGTGTTTTGCTGAGCTATCCAGCGTTCTATTTCTGAAGATACCAGTGTTTGACTTAGTTTTTCTGCCCTTTGACTATTGGTTTGCCTGCCTGCCCCTTGTTGGATTTGTTTGTTGTTGGACTGACTTCCTGGTTTGAACTCCTGCCTGTCAAAGTTTAAGTAAACGCGATTTCCCATAAAACCTCTGCATGCCTCGTTGTCGTGCTTCTGGGTTTCCAGCCTGTCCACGCCAGGGAGCGCAACAATTAGAGTTGCCAGCCTCAGAAATCGCCAATTAACAGCACCTCAGATTAGAGCCCAGATAAATGCTTCATAGAGTTCAAGTAGCCAACAAATCTCAACATCAACTGTTCGGAGAAGACTGCGTGAATCAGGCCTTTATGGTCGAATTGCTGCAAAGAAACCCCTACTGAGGCTGACCAACAAGAAAAAGAGACTTGCTTGGGCCAAGGAACACAAGGAATGGACAGTAGACCAGTGGAAATCTGTACTTTGGTCTGATGAGTCCAAATTTGAGATTTTTGGTTCCAACCGTCGTGTCTTTGTGAGACGCAGGTGAACGGATGGAATCTGCATGCCTGGTTCCCATTGTGACGCATGGAGGAGGAGGTGTGATGGTGTGGGGGTGCTTTGCTGGTGACACTGTCTGTGATTTATTTAGAATTCAAGGCACACTTAACCAGCATGGCTACCACAGCATTCTGTAGCGACATGCTATCCCATCAGGTTTGCGCTTAGTCGGATCATCCTTTGTTTTTCAACAGGACAATGACCCAAAACACACCTCCAGGTAAGGGTTATTTGACCAAGAAAGAGAGTGATGGAGTGCTGCATCAGTTGACCTGGCCTCTACAATCACCAGACCTAAACCCAACTGAGATGTTTTGGGATGAGTTGGAACGCAGAGTGAAGGAAAAGCAGCCAACAAGTGCTCAGCATATGTGGGAAGTTCTTCAAGACTGTTGGAAAGAGTGTGCAAAGCTGTCATCAAGGCAAAAGTTGGCTACTTTGAAGAATCTAATATATAAAACATATTTTGGTTTGTTTAACACTTTTGTGTTCACTACATCATTCCATATATGTTATTTAATAGTTTTGATGTGTTTGGTATTATTTTACTATCTAGAAAATAATAAAAACAAAGAAAAATCACTGAATGAGAAGGTGTGTCCAAACTTTTGACTGGTACTGTATATTTGACCCAGAATTGCTGAGGAACACCCAAGTTGTGAGTAGCTATATAGCAAATAGCTACAAAATGGAATGGCGCCAGCGTCTTGAGAATCTAGATGACCTTTGTCAGCCTGTTTTCCAAAGCCTGCTGTGGCAGGGCTTTCGCACATGTGCATGTTCTCACAACAAGAGACTTACTGACAGAGAAGCCCAGCAAGCCATCCCACGTCTGTCTAAACAGTGCACACACACACACACACACTACCAATTCATTAAAAAGGCTCCAATGGAGAGAGTAGGTTACAACCAAAGTAAACCAACAGGGTGGTAACATTTTTAAATATGATCATTTACTTTTACCTTATATATAATAAAACAAATGTACATGCTTAAATTAAGCCCTTGTAACTCGTTTGAAACTAAGTCACGCATTAATTACTAATACACCGGAGGTGTGTTTCTGTATGTTATTACACAAACAAGTACACTGTTATTACACAAAAATATTCGGGGAGGCGCACGCTTCCTTATGATCTGATTTTACTGCGGAATGTGTCTGTGAACCTGCCTGTGTAGTGGTGGCGAGAGATGGCAATCGTTGCTGAAGAAGCTTTGGACTGAAAGGCAACAGACTGGGTATTTCACCAAACGAGCCAGGCGAAGAGAATATCAAGGAGGAGGAATTGGAAACTGTGGCGTGACGCTAAGGGCACGGTAAAGTCAAACATTTAGCCACGTTTCACTGTTCCTCTTAACAATTTCTTGTCAGCTAGGCTAGTCTGCCTAGCTACCGGTCAAGGCTTTTTACTCGGCAAACTGACTTGCTGGCTAGCTGTATGATGGCGGACATGCTAGCTGGGTAAAGTTAGCTTGCTAAGTTAGCTAAACGGGAACGTTGTTTTGCTGTGTGGGCCCGGCCGGCAGCGACCTAACGTTAGTTAACGTGATCAACCATTCGGGTTACATAGTTTGGGCAATTCGTATGGACATACAATGACATGGATTTTCAAATCAGCTAGCTTGCGACAAGTTTTAACTTTTACCAACAGCAAAGTGAGGTAGTACTAGTAGGTGACGCTTAACTCAACGTTTGAAAGTTATCAGCTAGCTACATCCAGGTTAAAAAACAGTATTTAACTTTAATTTGGGATGGATCAAACCGTTTGGTTAGCAGGCTAACCCGTTAAAATGTACTGTTATTTGAAGCCAAGCTTTAGCTGGTGCTATGATATGTATATGTATGAATGCTATGTAATGTATTATGCTGTGTGGAGCGAAATTTCTTCTATAAAAAAATGTGGGCACATTTGTAAACATGTTGGGTAACCATAACATTGTCTTTTGATGTTTCATTTAATTTTCATTTCATGTTCGTTAAATTAAGTATATAATTAGCAAATGTTAACGAGATAAACAAGTATAAAGAAGTAACTTAGAATGTTAGCAAGCTACTTATAAGCTTGTCTCCTAGTACTAGTAGCTTGCTTGCTTGCTATAATGCCAGGCAAAATAAATAAAACAAGTCAACAAGAATAATTTCGCTAATCAACTTGACAGTGTGACAGAACTTTTTCTGGATTCTAACATTTAGTTAATCAGTAAACCAACTAATTATTCCATATTCCTGGCTAGGTAGTAGTAATTTAAGATTTTGATAGGACTACAATTTCATGAAATGTACTGCATAACTTGGTCTATAACATGGTGGTGTTGTTTGCAGTCCTTGCAGTATATTAACTTGCATGTGTGTATTAGAACTACTATACTACTCTCATATTCTTTTATATCTATGTCAATTCATTTTAATGTGTAATTTGTTACAGTCACAGTACTGTAGCCTGTGTTTCCTAGCATCTAATGATTCGAAGCCAGTAAAATCCAACAAAGGCAACAGCATGAATAGATGTGGACCTTTAAGTGGGTAGCCACAGTCAAGATACCCTTCTATTGGGTCTTCAGTTGGCCTATGGTTGGTTTTTTTGGAGTGCTACTGTTGTTGGCCTTATTAGTTTGACTTGCCTCTTCAAACACAGGGGCGATTGTGTTTCAGGACAGTGGTCGCTTGCTCAGTGACCCGTTGTCTAGCACTTCCTTTACTTATGCTACCATCTTTGCGTTTCTACAGTGCAAAATGTAGTTGTTGCAGGATTGTGTAATTTGCAGTCTTTTTGGTTGACAACAGAAAATTTTTATTCTCTCTCTGTCTCTCTCTCTCTCTCTCTCTCTCTCTCTCTCTCTGATGACCTCTTGCAAGGAAGCAGCTGTGAGGGAAGCATAAGTTGTACTGAACTCCCACTGTGCACGTCGTGTGCTACAATAAAGCCAATGAAGATTGCGCTTATAGTGTGTGTGTGTGTGTGTGTGTGTGTGCTTGCGTGTGCGTGTGCGTGTGTGTCTGAAAAAGCCCCGATTAGTTAATGTTGAAATACACGATTCAAGGCGAGAGTTTATCACTTTAAGACTAAGTAAGATACAATACGGAAGGAAACCTCTGGACTGTCCACTGGGGTAAGAAATTAATGTGAAATATAACGTTACTGTCCATTCTGGAAGCAACTTTATAAGGTCAGTGTTTGTTTGGCTGAGGAGTAGCAGCCTAAAAATGCAGAGATTAGACTACGCTCATTAAATGAAAGTGACACATGTGCAAATGAGTAGGCTAGACCTAGAATACTCTTACTTGGTCCTGAGACTGAGGTTAACAGATCTTTAATTCATTGAGGATGATCTGCTTCAGGGCTGTCTGTTCTCTCTTTGAGTTGACTCAGCATGTTAGCCGAATGGTTTAGATGAATAAGTAACTCAGAACTGTTAGCAAGTTACAGACTAGTGCAGCCCCCGTGCCCCTAGACAACACACACTTGTTTTGTTGGCCTAATTAAAAATAACTGTTACACTGACATACTCAGGTGTCAACTTCTTTGCGTGTGTGTGTTTGTTTCTCTGTGTTACATGGGTCGTTCTAATGTCACTTGTCTACTCCTCGTGAGTAAAAAGAGAGATCACTGCTTTGTGAGTAAACCAGCTTTGAAGCTGCAGTAGTTCGCTGGCTGTGGTCCCTTAACACACATCCTTACAGGCCCGCACGCACGCGCGGTCACACACACACACACACACACACACACACATCCTTACAGTGCTATCCCAGAATTAACGGGCCTCTTTTCTTTTTCTTTTTTTACACCTACGTTTACCTCTATCGAGATGAACTTGCGGTGCTTATGATAAGCTAAAGAGAACGCGAGATGCTTGGTCATTGCTACATGACACATGCCAGTCTTTTTTGGTGTCACAGCTGCACCACCAGCATCTTTCTCTAGTAGTCATTATTTAATCTGCCTTATCCAGTAAGCCATTGATTTGCTAGGGCAAGGTCATGTCTCGTAGCGATAAAGGGCTTCTCCTCTACTACCGGCGAGCAGAGTCTGCTTTCTTAATGCTATTTTTATCGTAAAATAAACGTTGTGTGTGTGTGTGTGTGTGTGTGTGTGTGTGTGTGTGTGTGTGTGTGTGTGTGTGTGTGTGTGTGTGTGTGTGTGTGTGTGTGTGTGTGTACGGCCACCCGACACTCATGCAAATGCCATTTAATATTGTGTGTGTGTGTGTGTGTGTGTGTGTGTGTGTGTGTGTTCCCCTGGGTGTGTGTGTGTGTGTGTGTGTTCCCCTGGGTGTGTGTGTGGGGGGGGGGGGGGGCAGTGTGCATTCTTGGCAATACCTGTGGAAGGAGAATGCGACATTGGGGAACAGGAGTAGGAAGAGCAAGAGGAGACAGTGTCTCTGAGTGTTGTTGTTTCAGCAAGGTCGCTTGAAGGGAGCCCTGCACTAACAAAAAGCCCTGGGAACCGTCTATCGTCCGTAGTTGAGACATTTCTTGTAGTCGTGTGTGTGATGGGACTATCTGTAGTGGTACTCATTTTGTGGCGTCGGCCTGTGTGTGTGTCTTGTGTGTGTGTGTCTGTTTGTGTGTGTTTGTATGTGTTTGTGTTTTAAAGTTTGTGTCAACAGCTTGGTTTGTCTGTGTCTTGTCAGGTCAGGTTTGTGTGTGTGTGTGTGTGTGTGTGTGTGTTCCACTGGGTGTCTTGTGTGTGTGTGTGTGTGTGTGTGTGTGTGTGTGTGTGTTCCCCTGGGTGTGTGTGTGTGTGTGTGTGTGTGTGTGTGTTCCCCTGGGTGTCCTGTCTCTCTCTCTGTGTGTGTGTGTGTGTGTGTGTGTGTGTGTGTGTCAGTTCATCGTCCTGTCTTTTCAGTGCATCGGCATTCTGTTCCACACAATGAATAATATGCTGGTATGGAGTTTAGCTGTCTTTGCTGCCTCAATTAGTCACATGCAACTTTTTCCTCTCATTGTTTCTTAAACACCATTGATTCTTCTACCCCTCTATTTTTTATATGTATTTATTTAAATAGTTTCCCAGATGGGTTGGGTATTGTAGTTCTTATTGGCTGTTTATGATAAAGAGTGACCGGGTGAATCCTTCGGTAAGTTTGATACCGATGACGAGGACTCCCTCACGAGACCCCACACATGTTTTCTGCTCATCTCCTCCTCATGTAGTGACACGTTAACTAGCTCTGCTTCTATTAAAGTTACAGGCCCAATGTAACAAGGTCCACTGCTGGCCTGGCTGGCTGGCTGGCTGACTGACTGACTGACTGACTGACTGACTTGCGGATAGATTGAATGGCCGGCTGATTGGCTGGCTGACTGACTGGCAGATCGATTGAATGGCCGGCTGATTGGGTGGCTGTGTAGCTGCCTGCCTGCCTGACTGACTGGTTTAATGACTGTCTTGCTGCCTCGGTGACTGACTGACTCACTGGCTGGTTGCTGGATACTCCCACTCGCAAAGAGGCCCTCTAGGAGGTCAGCTCTGAACGGACAGCAGGAACACACACACACACACACACACACACAATTAGTGTACGAGACCACGCAGGCTGTGTGTAGTTTAGGTGAATGCGGGTACACACAGTGTTGCTCTTTGATCCGTGCCTCCCTGTCTCCCCACACGTGCAGTGGGAGTGAGGGAGGAGAGAGAAGCTGTTTGCCCTCTGAACCCTGGCTCAGCTCACAGCCATGGACATCTCTGAGGACAGGAGGAAGACTATTATTGGGGTTGGGAAGAGGGGGGGGGGGGGGTGGAGGGAGGGAGGGAGGGATAAAGAGAGATAAAGGAGCGGAAAGAACAAACAGTATCCTAAGAAAAACTAAACAAGAGGAAGAGAAAGAGCGACGAAGGCCCCTTGGTAGATAGACGGAGATAAAGGGGTGAAGACAGCGGATGAGTCCGAGAGAGAGGTGGGAGAAAGGGAAGGAGTCAGACAGAGTGAGAAAAGGAAGGAGAGTGAGATGGAGGGAGATGGGGGAGAAAATGTAGAAGAGTGAGTTGGAGGAAGAGGCGGGTGAAAGGTAAGGAGAGTGAGACAGAGGGAGAGGGGGTGAAAGGGGAGGAGAGTGAGACAGAGGGAGAGGGGGGTGAAAGGGGAGGAGAGTGAGACAGAGGGAGAGGGGGGTGAAAGGTAAGGAGAGAGAGACAGCGGGAGAGGGGGAGAAAGGGGAGGAGAGTGAGACAGAGGGAGAGGGGGTGAAAGGGGAGGAGAGTGAGACAGAGGGAGAGGGGGGTGAAAGGGGAGGAGAGTGAGACAGAGGGAGAGGGGTTGAAAGGGGAGGAGAGTGAGACAGAGGGAGAGGGGTTGAAAGGGGAGGAGAGTGAGACAGGGGGAGAGGGGGTGAAAGGGGAGGAGAGTGAGACAGAGGGAGAGGGGGTGAAAGGGGAGGAGAGTTTGTGGGACAGTGTTATAAGGTGAGTGGAGTTGAATGCTCAGACTGGTGAAGAAGGTTTCAGAACAGATTTCCAACAGACGCTCACATTTTGTATGTGCATTTTTTTGTGGTGCAGATCCAGGAAAAAATCCTGTAAAATAACCTCAAATGTAAGACAAGGTTTCCAACCAGTTTTCTTGTGACTTTTAATCACAACCTAGCAGATTTGAGTGTTGAGCTACTGTATGACACTGTCACACCATGCAAACACACACACACACACACACACACACACACACACACACACACACACACGCACTTTAAGTCTTCACTGGCCACTGGCTGTGGGTGGTGACAGAACTAGTGGGGGTCATCAACCTGCTGCCTCCCCACTCTCAGCACCTTCCCTCAGGCAGAGAGAACGGAGGGAGTTTGGGACAGAGGGAAGAGAGGGAGAGAAAAGAGGAGAAGAAAGGAGGAGTGATGCAGTACCGTTCCAGGTTATCTTGTCCTCTCAACCACCTATTTTCCCCTCTTTTTTTTTTCTTCTTCTTTTCCTTTTGCAACCTATCTCTTTCTCTTTCAATTGCTTATCTCTCTTTTTATATCACTCTTTTTGTCTTGTCTTCTTGGTTCGTTCTGTTCATTTTTCCACTGATGCAAAACTCATTATTTCCTTTACGCTTCGTTCTCTTGGCTTAGTAGCAGCACGGTCAAACACACACACACACACACACACACACACACACACACACACACACACACACACACACACACACACACCATAAAGAAAGTTAGATGTGTGGAATGCTGCTGCATACTATATTGGTGCGGTAATGCCAGTAGTGCTTAGCAGGCTGGGTAATGTAGTTCTGGCTTAGCTTAGCAGTTTATATCTCTCAGTGTTAAATCAAGACTTGAATAAGAATAAAAAAAAACATGAAATAAGCACTGCTTGATCCATGTCTTTGATTTGCAATGTCTTTATTACCTTTAAATTGTCTTATAAAATCAATCCACAAATTACTATGCTTACTGTGCATTTTGAGATTGAATCATAATTTTGTGAGGATGGGTTTGCGAGTGAGTTGGTGAGGGAAGTGAGTCACTTTGAGAGAGAGAGAGCGAGAGCGAGAGAGAGAGAGAGCGTGTTAGAGATGTGTGTGTGAAGCATTTGTGTGTGTTAAGACAGTAGGCTGTGCGTCTCCCTGAGCCACACTTCATGTCTAGTCAGCTGGTA
>JAPMUY010004990.1:102500-107500 GCA_026901105.3 Galaxias olidus | reverse complement strand
GTGTGTGTGTGTGTGTGTGTGTGGGGTTACCACACACACACACACACACACACACACACACTGGTGCCCCCCTTTTCCCTGTCCCCTCTAAAGAATAGTCTCAGTGTCACAAAGTGTTGTCTCCTCTCTGTCTGCGTCACAGACCGGGCACACACTGTGAACTGCCACCCTCCTATTGGTCCTGAATAACACACCGACTGCGTCGCCGCCCTCCTATTGGTCCTGAATAGCAGCCCCAGGTCCCACACACTGCCATGGAGAACACATGAGCTCTCTGTGTCTCTCTCTGTGTCTCTCTCTGTATCTTTCTCTGTGTCTCTCTCTGTATCTCTCTCTGTATCTCTCTCTGTATCTTTCTCTGTGTCTCTCTTTGTATCTCTCTCTGTATCTCTCTCTGTGTCTCTCTCTGTATCTCTCTCTGTATGTTTCTCTGTATCTCTCTCTAAATTTCTCTCTGTGTCTCTCTCTGTATCTCTCTCTGTATCTATATGTCTCTCTCTGTATCTCTGTGTCTCTCTGTGTATCTCTCTCTTTTGTATATTTTCCTCTCTCTCTGTATCTCTCTACATTTATCTCTACTTTTCTCTGTATCTCTCTCTGCAGCTCTCTCTACATCTCTCTCTGTATCTCTCTCTCTGTATCTTTCTCTGTATCTCTCTCTCTGCATCTTTCTCTGGATCTCTCTGTATCTCTTCTTCACTCTCTGTGTATTTCTATATCTGTCTGTCTCTGCATCTTTCTCTGTCGCTCTCTGTATCACTCTGTAACTTTCTCTCTCTGGCTCACGCAAGCTACATTTTATCGTTTTATATTTCACACCACTACCAAAGAGCTGAGTTGGATATCTCTTTAGTCTTCATTTAGTATTTTATTTATACAGTTCAAAGCTTGGTTTTATTACATAAACACACAGTACAGTCCAATGAGAATCAAATATAAACCCACCAACTCCGTAAATAGGCAAATAAGAGTAAAGAGTAAAGTAAAATTAAATAAATGTTAAGATAGTTACAAGATCAAATAAAACCAATATATACAAGAGCAATAGAGTTATTAAATAGAGAGAGAGTAGTGCAAATGCTGTGTGCAGTCTTGTGAAAAGTACTGCTGGGTTGTCCGTGACTGTAGTGGTAGCGGTGTTTGGACCACAGGGAGCACCTGAGTGGTGCGGCGGTCTCTCTATATTTAGGCTGGTAAACACGGCAACATGACACGCCCCCGTCCCGTCTCGTTCCACGGCCACGGACAAGCCCTCCGTCATCAGCCTCCCCTCTCCAGACAGTAATCTGACACTACTGCTGTTTCCCATAGACTGCCCTGCTCCCCCGAAAACAAAGCCGGAGTCTAGACTCCCATACCCCCCCCCCCCCCATCTCCTTTCTTCCCTCTGTGTGTGTGTGTGTGCGCCTGTGTGCCTGTGCGCGCGTGTGTGTGTGTGTGTGTGTGTGTGTGTGTGTGTGCCTGTGTGTGTGTGTGAGTGTCGCATTTAAAGCCGTTACCCTAGAGGTCCCAGGGGGGCAGGGCTAGATGGGAAACCCGTAAACAGAGGTCAAAGGTCATTCATTTAAATTGCGTGAAATGCTAATCCACGTTAGATTGGGATGAAATAAGGAATTTATGTAGTTATAATATATCATAAATATTAAATAAATATTATATAATATATGGATTTAGATACATTTGGAGTAAAAAGAAGAATCTATTATAGCAACATTTAGAAATTAAGAAAGCATCTGACATTTTTCATATACATTTCAATCTTTATACATTCTTTGTTTTTGTACCTTTATTCACTATTAATTTATGTTGCCCTGAGATTACATTTCATAAGGAGAATATTTCTACCCTACCCCTATTTAATGTTGTATACACAGTGCTCCAGACTGCCACCAATAATCTGTCCACTGGCACGAAAAAACATTATTGATGGCCGTGCTGCCACTTGATTTTCGTCGGGTGTTTATTTTTTTTACTTCTATTAAAATCTTAAAATTATCTAACAGTTGGCTGATTTTTATCCTCCTTTGAACTACCCACTGGCAGCATTTCTTTCATAAATGCTGCATCCATTAACTCATCTGTTTCTGGTTAGTTTATGTTTGTTTTTTTTCGAGCGCTGAAGTCGTATGGTCCCGTCCTGCTTGTCGTCATGGAGACGTAACCGTCCGTACTCCTCCACAGCACAGTGAACGGGAGCGGATCCCGTTCGGTCCCTAACGGGCTGGACGGCGAGGCCCCTACCTCCTCCACGGCCCTCAGCGGCTCCTGTCCCGCCTTCGTCCCGGTCGTCAACGGAGACGCCACCGCTACTTCCTCACCGGCCAACCACCAGCCTCCGGACGCCGATGACGAGGCCAATATCACTGGTGGGAAATATGTGTTTATATTTGTGTTTTCTCGGTTGTTTGCGCTCTCTCTGTCTCTCTCGCTTTCTCTCTATTTATCTTTCTTGCTCTCTCCCTCTGTGTCTCTCTCTTCATCTCTCTCACTGTCTTTATATATTTCTCTCTCTCTCTCTCTCTCTCTCTCTCTCTCTCTCTCTCTCTCTCTCTCACATGCATTTATGTGTAAGCAATACTTTATTTTGATGTTTTTGTTGAGTAATCACATTTGAGCTTTATCTTAAAATGTCTCTTCAAAACTGAATGAAACAGTACACAGCAGAACAGAATAAAGCTGAACACAGCAGAACCTAATAAAACTGAACAGAGCAGAGCAGAATGAAATAGAGCAGAGGGAAACTGGACTGATCGGAACCCCAGTGTACAGGGTCAGGGCAGGACAGAGCAGAACAGAATGGAACAATACAACAGAACTGATCAGAAGAGAATAATAATAATAATAATAATAATAATAATAATAAATTTAATTTATAGGCGCCTTTCTAGGCACCCAAGGTCACCGTACATGGCATAGAAGATTAAACAATGTATACAAGTATATACAAAAAATATACTAAATAGAAAATTAAACAATGTATACAAGTATATACAAAAAAAGCACCATAGAACATTTAACATAAGATAGACAAAAGTTATTGAGGAAGGGATATATATATATATACACAAATATATGTATATATACATACACAGGTACAGTATGTACATACATATATAAAATAAAAAGTCAAAGAGAACAAGCTAGGGGTAGGCTAAGGAAAACAAGTGGGTTTTGAGGCGGGATATAAAAATGTTGATGGAGTCAGAGTTCCGAATCAAAGGGGAAAGGGAATTCCAGAGAATGGGAGCAGCAGCACTAAACGCTCTGTCCCCCATGGAACTGAGTCTGGTTTTGCGGGTGGTGAGGAGACCAGTCTCAGAGGAGCGGAGGGTACGAGGAGGCGTGTAAGGTTGGAGGAGGTCAGAGAGGTAGGAAGGGGAAAGTCCATGGAGAGATTTATAGGTGAGAAGTAAAATTTTAAAGGAAATGCGAGATTTGATGGGAAGCCAATGTAGATGAAGGAGGGTGGGAGTGATATGTTGCCAGGGTTTAGAGCGAGCTAGAATCCTTGCAGCTGAATTCTGAACATACTGGAGCCTATCCAGGGCTTTAATGAATGGAATGAATGGAACCAAACAACATAACTGATCAGAACAGAACTGATCAGAACCCCAGTGTACGGGCCCGGGGTCAGGGCAGGACAGAATTGATCAGAACCCCAGTGTACGGGCCCGGGGTCAGGGCAGGACAGAACTGATCAAAACCCCAGTATACGGGCCCAGGGTCAGGGCAGGACAAAGTGGAACAGAACAGAACTGATCAGAACCCCAGATATAAGGGCCCGGGGGCAGGGCTGGACAGAGTGTAACAGAACATAACTGATCAGAACCCCAGTTTACGGGCCCAGGGGCAGGGCAGGACAGAGTGTAACAGAACAGAACTGATCAGAACCCCCAGATATACGGGCCCGAGGGCAGGGCAGGACAGAGATCCAGCAGCAGCACATTCATTTCCATCAGCCTCAGCAGTAGCAGCAGTGAGTCTGCACACGGTAGTGTGTGTTCCTGCTGCCGTCAGCATCATCCCTGCCCACAGTCCTCGGGAACAGAGAGAGGATGGAGCGGGGGGAGCGTGGGGAGAGGGGGGGGGGGGGTAAAAGGGAAGCAGGGGGGAGGAGGGGTGGAAGAGGGAGTGCTGTAGAGAGTACTGGGCAGGAGACGTGAGCGTTTGGGAGGGAGGATAGGGGGAGGTAGGAGGGAGGCGAGGGGGAGGTAGGGACTACTGGACAGTGGCGGAGAGAGGAGGAGGGAAGGAGAAAGGGAGAAAGGGGGAGGGAGGACTGGATAGGAGGTGAGAGGGAAAGAGGGTGGGAGAGAAGGAGGTGTGATGCTTTGATGTGATGACTTCAGAAGGGGATCCATTTACAAAATAAGTTGTGCAGTGTGTTCTTGTATGAAAGGTCATCCCGATAGATTTCATCGTCTCTTCCGCACTTGTTTATTTGTTTTAATTTCCTTTGATTTCTAACTCCCTCGTTTTTCCTCCACAGTTACTGGAGAGACCTGTGAAACTGCTCCTTCCACTGCGGCAGACGATGCAACGTTGCCCTCTGCTGGCGGGCCAGAGAACAGCACCGCCTCCGCCGACCCAGTCAGAGCGGCCGACAGCACAACCCCGGCCCCTGCCCCCGCCTCCCCGACCTCCACCACGGAGACCGATGCTGCTGCGCCTCCTCCTCCCGCTCCCCCCACCTCCTCCTCCTCCTCCACCCCACCCCGCGCCGCCCCTGCTTCCTCCTCCATGTCTCCAGCCTCCAGCTCCGCGTCAGAGCCGGGGGCTGCGGCGGGCGGAGCGGGCGGGGCCAGCAGTGGGGCGACGAGCACAGTGGCGACGGGGTCAGGGGGCTCCGACGGCTCCAAGCCCAGGCAGCAAGCACCCGAACCTGGGGCACCGGACCCACTGCCTACTGGGTAATCAGCACACACACACACACACACACACACACACACACACACACACACGACTCACTGTACTGGACCCACTCCCTCCTGGGTACTCGA
>JAPMUY010004990.1:75000-100000 GCA_026901105.3 Galaxias olidus | reverse complement strand
ACTCTTAACTAAATTGTTACCAGCGTTTTGACTCAGTACTGATTCACAGACCACCTCAAACATGGTTGCTAGGTAAACAACGCTGTATTCACTGGGATTCGTGATTAATTTCATCTGATAAGATTCACATGACATGATCACTCTGAGAGGTAGTATTGACCTATGAACTCTGACTTCCTGAACCCACTCACCACAACTCTAGAATAATAGATTAACTCTTATTTTACACAGGGCATATGTGTCAGTCACTCCAGAACCGATCGATTGATAGCCGATCGATTGATAGCGGGTCTCTTGGTCCGGTCATGCCCAGTTCAGTTCAAGTTCTGGGGGTGGGTACTGGATCGTTTTTGGGGTTAGACGGGTTTGACGATCAGCCAGAGAAGCGCAGTCCCCTAACCTTGTGTCTGCAATGCAACAAATAGCTGGAACCAACTTCCACAAGATCTGGGACTAGCTCCTAGCAGGGTTATATTTAACACGTATATGTAGATTTAAAAAACGTCTATGTTCTGGGTGGCTTCTTCCTGAATTGTTCCTTCTTGGCGATTCTATTTCTCTAATTATATGATTTTTTATGTCATTCTCCTTAGTTTATTTCTTGCGTTGAATGTTCCTGGTTCACATATTTCACACAGATTGAATTGCTTGTGTGTATGAAACGTGCTATACAAATCAAATGAACTGGACTCGACCGATCTCTTCCTTCCTTCCTTCCTTCCTTCCTTCCTTCCTTCCTTCCTTCCGTCCTCAGAGAGGCGAGTGGACTCCAACGACAGGGTGTACTTTGTCAACCACAGCACCAAGACCACCCAATGGGAGGACCCACGCACACAAGGGTGAGCCCAGCCTCTTCCTCCATTTGTTTGTTTGAATGCTTCCCTGTTGTCGTAGTCCTGCGGTATGTGCCTCAAGCATTAGCTTCATTTCAAGGAATCTGAGTTGCTTACTAAATTGTCCATTTAAGGGAGAAGTTAAATAGTAAATAGAATTACACAAATCACTTTGTCTGATGGTTAAACAGATGGCAAAACAGATGGCAAGCAGCTTTACTATCAGTAGATGAGACTTCAATTCATTCAATTCAATTCAATTCAATTCAATTCAATTCAATTCAATTCAATTCAATTCAATTGAAGCTAAAGTTTCTCATATGTTTGTGTGTGTGTGTGTGTGTGTGTGTGTGTGGGGGGGTGTATGTGTTTGTTTGTATATGTGTGTGTGTGTATGTGTGTTTGTGTCTCTGTGTCTCTGTTTGCGTGTGTGTGTGTGCGTGTGTGTGTGTGTGTGTGTGTGTGTGTGTCTCCAGGCTACAGAACGAGGACCCTCTTCCTGAGGGCTGGGAGATCCGCTACACGAGGGAAGGTGTCCGCTACTTTGTGGACCACAACACTCGTACCACCACCTTCAGTGACCCACGCACGGGGAAGTCCTCTGTGTAAGTGTGCTGAGAATCCTACCTTTGACCTCTTCGCTGTATATACAGTACCAGTCAAACGTTTAGACACACTGTCCCATTTGCTTCAATGGGAAAGTGTGTCTAAACGTTTGACTGGTACTGTAGATCATGACAATTGTGAACTTAGACAGGAACTATGTAGCGTACTGCTTTATTACTTGGGGGGAGTAAGGAAGTGCACACTTTGATGGTATACAGTACACCTGACTGTGTTTTAAGAAAAGATGGAAAAACAGGTCTACAAAAACGACGACAACCTCTGTTTGCTTATTCAGTGGCAAACAACAAATGTTTCTGTCTCTAAGTCATTAGCATTTTCATAACGTGTCGTGGTCCTTCGTCAGATTGTCGACTGTCCAATTTAACAATAAGCCCCTAATCATGTAGTTTACAGTGAAATCCACTTCCTTTGCGACCTTTGATTTAACCCTTGACCTCCCTCTCTCTCTCTCCCAGGAGCTCCAAGGGCCCTCAGATCGCCTACGAGCGTAGCTTCAGGTGGAAGCTTGCCCAATTCCGTTACCTCTGTCAGGTAAGAAAACCCTCCTCCTCTTCATCCCCCGTTTGGCTGTGAACAGACCCCTGGTTTGGATTTGAAGGGTCCCGGTTTTTCTTTGTTTGCTCACTGCTCACCGTTTTATCCAACGTTTATTACCTTTCCTCCAGTCCAACGCACTCCCCAGCCACGTAAAGATCACTGTGTCTAGACAGACGCTGTTCGAAGACTCCTTCCAGCAAGTAAGAGAAGAATACGCTGCACTCTGTCGGCATGCAATGCACCACACACCTCCACAGCCTGCTATTAACACACACCTACACAGCCTGGCAAACATACAAACACACACCTACACTGCCTGGCAAACACACACCCACACACACCTACACAGCCTGGCAAATAAACACCTACACACCTACATAGCCTGGCAAACACACACCTTCACACCCCTACACAGCCTGGCAATCATACAAACACACACCTACACAGCCTGGCAATCATACAAACACACACCTACACAGCCTGGCACACGCAAACACACACCTATACAGCCTGCTAATAACACACACCTACACAGCCTGGCAGACACACACCTACACTGCCTGGCAAACACGCAAACACACACCTACACAGCCTGACAAACACACAAACACACACCTACACAGCCTGACAAACACACACCTACACAGCCTGACAAACACACAAACACACACCTACACAGCCTGACAAACACACACCTACACAGCCTGACAAACACACACCTACACAGCCTGACAAACACACAAACACACACCTACACAGCCTGACAAACACACAAACACACACCTACACACACCTACACAGCCTGGCAAACACACACCTACACAGCCTGACAAACACACACCTACACAGCCTGACAAACACACAAACACACACCTACACAGCCTGACAAACACACACCTACACAGCCTGACAAACACACAAACACACACCTACACAGCCTGACAAACACACAAACACACACCTACACACACCTACACAGCCTGGCAAACACACACCTACACAGCCTGACAAACACACACCTACACAGCCTGACAAACACACAAACACACACCTACACAGCCTGACAAACACACACACACACACCTACACACACCTACACAGCCTGGCAAACAACACAAACACACACCTACACAGCCTGACAAACACACAAACACACACCTACACACACCTACACAGCCTGGCAAACACACACCTACACAGCCTGGCAAACACACAAACACACACCTACACAGCCTGACAAACACACAAACACACACCAGACCCTGTTTTTTGCAGAGCTGGCACTGTAAGCTTACGTATGTACTATTATAGTGATAGCGAGATGAGATTTTGTTTCTTACATTTTACTGTGTGTGTGTGTGTGTGTGTGTGTGTGTGTGTGTGTGTGTGTGTGTGTGTGTGTGTGTGTGTGTGTGTGTGTGTGTGTGTGTGTGTGTGTGTGTGTGTGTGTGTGTGTGTGTGTGTGTGTGTGTGTGTGTGTGTGTGTGTGTGTGTGTGTGTCTGCGCTCCTCCAGATCATGGCCCTGAAGCCTTACGACCTCCGGAGGAGGCTCTACGTCATCTACAGAGGAGAGGAAGGGCTGGACTACGGTGGCCTAGCCAGGTCAGTCCCCCGTCCTCGTCACGTATCTTACTAGTTTGATTTCAAAGGACACAAACTCCGGCGCTATCGCTACGTCTTTGTCCTCTAAATGTTAATATGTTTAACGTGGCTTCCACTTCAAAAAAGGTAGAAGCCGTTGAACGTTGTTTATTTTCCTCCTGAGCCGTGGCTAACTGTGGTTTCCGTGCCGACCAGGGAGTGGTTCTTCCTGCTATCTCACGAGGTGCTCAACCCCATGTACTGTCTGTTTGAGTACGCCGGCAAGAGCAACTACTGTCTGCAGATCAACCCGGCCTCCACCATCAACCCCGACCACCTCTCCTACTTCTGCTTCATAGGGCGCTTCATAGCCATGGTGAGAGGGACGCACGCACGCACACGCACACGCACAGGTCCACATGTAAATACACACACACACACACACACGCACGCAAAGGTCCACATGTAAATACACACACACACCCACGCAAAGGTCCACATGTAAATACACACACACACACACACACACACACACACACGCAAGGTCCACATGTAAACACACACACACACACACACACACAAACACACACACACACATCCATACACGGACGCGCGCTCAAATGCCCATGTGTACAAACAAGCACAGACGCACAAAGATACGAGTGCAATGTCAATGTTTAAATACATACACACACACTGTCCATGTTTAAACACATACACACATACTGACTCAAATGTGCACACATACACTGTACATAGATACGTAAATATATTTTATATATATGAATAAAAGAGACTGCCTTACAGTGAACTCGTGTGTGCGTAAGCTAGGAATTACTCTGCTTCTAGGTATTTGTAGGTCGCTTTGGATAAATGCTGAAAAAGTAAACAGTTTCTGACCTGTGGAAACCTAACTGTTGATTCTCCCCCCGTCTCTGGTCAACAGGCGCTGTTTCATGGCAAGTTCATCGACACGGGCTTCTCGCTGCCCTTCTACAAGCGCATGCTCAACAAGAAGCTGATCCTCAAAGACCTGGAGTCCATCGACCCCGAGTTCTACAACTCCCTCATCTGGATCAGGTACAAGTCTCCAATGTAACCATGACTTAGTCTTAAGGGAAGGGAATCAGGAAGGAGTCTCCAATGTAACCATGACTTAGTCTTAAGGGAAGGGAATCAGGAAGGAGTCCCCAATGTAACCATGACTATGTCTAGGGGAAGGGAATCAGGTAGGAGTCCCCAATGTAACCATGACTGAGTCTAGGGGAAGGGAATCAGGTTGGAGTCCCCAATGTAACCATGACTGAGTCTTAAGGGAAGGGAATCAGTCATAAGTCAATGTAAGGAGTCAAGGAGTGTACCTCTGTCACTGTTCATAATAATGTTTCCTGTTTGTCTCTGCATAAAGTAACGGGTCACCGCTAATAACGTTTTGTGTATCTCTCTGTTTAGGTACAACAACATTGAAGAATGTTCCTCTGTCACTGTCCATTACTAATAAAGTTTTGTGTATTTCTTTCTGTCCTGGGACAACAACATCGAGGAGTGTTACTCTGTCACTGTCCATTGCTAATAAAGTTTTGTGTATCTCTTTCTGTCCAGGGACAACAACATCAAGGAGTGTTACTCTGTCACTGTCCATTACTAATAAAGTTTTGTGTATCTCTCTCCATCCAGGGACAACGACATCGAGGAGTGTTACTCTGTCACTGTCCATTGCTATAAAGTTTTGTGTATCTCTTTCTGTCCAGGGACAACAACATCAAGGAGTGTTACTCTGTCACTGTCCATTGCTAATAAAGTTTTGTATATCTCTTTCTGTCCAGGGACAACGACATCGAGGAGTGTTACTCTGTCACTGTCCATTGCTAATAAAGTTTTGTGTATCTCTTTCTGTCCAGGGACAACGACATCGAGGAGTGTTACTCTGTCACTGTCCATTGCTAATAAAGTTTTGTGTATCTCTTTCTGTCCAGGGACAACGACATCGAGGAGTGTTACTCTGTCACTGTCCATTGCTAATAAAGTTTTGTGTATCTCTTTCTGTCCTGGGACAACAACATTGAGGAGTGTTACTCTGTCACTGTCCATTGCTATAAAGTTTTGTGTATCTCTTTCTGTCCAGGGACAACGACATCGAGGAGTGTTACTCTGTCACTGTCCATTGCTAATGAAGTTTTGTGTATCTCTATCCATCCAGGGACAACAACATCAAGGAGTGTTACTCTGTCACTGTCCATTGCTAATAAAGTTTTGTGTATCTCTTTCTGTCCTGGGACAACAACATCGAGGAGTGGCCCTCTGTCACTGTCCATTGCTAATAAAGTTTTGTGTATCTCTCTGTTCAGGGACAACAACATTGAGGAGTGCGGTCTGGAGATGTACTTCTCGGTGGACATGGAGATCCTGGGGAAGATCACCTCTCACGACCTGAAGCCCGACGGCACCAACGTGCTGGTGACCGAGGAGAACAAGGAGGAGTACATAGGGTGAGGGACCACACACACACACACACACACACACACACACACACACACACACACACACAGAGACACACACACACACACACACACACAGAGAGACACACAGACACACACACACACACACACACACACACACACACACAGAGACACACACACACACACACACACACAGACACACACACACACACACACACACACACACACACACACACACACACACAGAGACACACATAGGGTGAGGGACCACACACACACACACACACACACACACACACACACACACACACACACACACACAGAGATACACACACAGGAGGAGTACATAGGGTGAGGGACCACACACACACACACACACACAGACACACACATCAGATATCAACAACACGCTATTATGGATCCCACTGTTTTTCATGGAAAGACACCTCAAAAGCTAGGATTGGCCTGGCTTCCATGGTCGCACGTTTGAATGATTTTATGCCTATCCCTACTCTTATTCCTTACCATAACCATACGGTTCATGAAAAACTTAGATAACGTTTGAAAAGTGTAAAAACATTTGTGGCCTGTCAATCAACACCTGCGTGAGTCTGGGCGCCTGGCCAATCCTAGCGCTTATGGGGCGTGTCTTTCCAAGAAAAGCAGTGGGATCCATAACAAAGGGTGAGGGACCACACACACACACACACAGCAGATCTCCATAACATAGGGCTGATCATCCATACCCCCTGCCGCACGCTGAGCTAAGTCCAGCTGTAGTGTAGACCATCTGTGAAAACATTTGAGCCAGTCCTTTTTTCTAGTTTCAATTAAAACATATTAATGAATTAATGGGTTTATCAACCAGGTAAGTCTTTTTATTTTTTATTAGCTCTAAACAAAATAGTTCCATTAATTTCTATCACACTGGAACTCTTTCTCTCAGTAATGTTAGCTCTACTTGGACGTATTAAGTGACCGTGTGTGTGTGTGTGTGCGTGTGTGTGTGTGTGTGCGGCTGTTGCCGGGTAGGCTGATGGCAGAGTGGAGGTTCTCGCGGGGCGTGGAGGGCCAGACCAAAGCCTTCCTGGACGGCTTCAACGAGGTGGTGCCCCTCCAGTGGCTCCAGTACTTTGACGAGAAGGAGCTGGAGGTGAGACACGGACACAGGAGGTTTCAGAGGCAGTGGGGGGGAAGGGGAGTGACGGACAGACTGTTATGTTTTAGGCTCAGCCAGGGGGTGGACAGGAGCGGGGGGGGGTAGAGGCGTAGGTAAATAGGAGCAGGGGTTGGGCTGGTGGAACCAGGGGTGGATAGGAGCAGGGGGATAGAGGCATAGGTAAATAGGAGCAGGGGTTTGGGGCATAGGTAACTAAGAGTTTGGGATAGTGAAAGAGATAGTTTGGTGATGGCTATTTTTTATGTACACACTAAATTGTAGAAAAAAAAATGGTTTACCTATTCACTTTAAATTGTGAACCTGTGTGTGTGTGTGTGTGTGTGTGTCCAGGTGATGCTGTGCGGCATGCAGGAGGTGGACCTGCAGGACTGGCAGAGGAACACAGTGTATCGTCACTACACCAGGAACAGCAAGCAGATCATCTGGTTCTGGCAGGTAAAGACACACACACACACACACACACACACACACACACACACACACACATACACACACACTGTACGGTAGGCTGTATTTTGTACGGGTGGATCGATAATGGAGATCTTTGTCCTGCAGTTGGTGAAGGAGGTGGACAACGAAGTTCGCCTGAGACTCATGCAGTTTGTGACGGGGACCTGCAGGCTGCCTTTAGGGGGCTTTGCGGAGCTCATGGGTGAGGATAACACACACACACACACACACAATTAAATAATGTAGTCAGTCAGACACTAACCTCTGTGTGTGTCTCTGTTCTTCACTTACTTTCACTCTCTCTCTCTCTCTCTCTCTCTCTCTTTGGGTCTCACTTTCGGTCTCTCTCTCTCTCTCTCTCTCTCTCTCTCTCTCTCTCTCTCTCTCTCTCTCTCTCTCTCTCCTCTAGGGAGTAACGGGCCTCAGAAGTTCTGTATTGAGAAGGTGGGGAAAGACACTTGGTTGCCTAGGAGTCACACGTGGTGAGTGGTGGTTTGTTAATGCACTGACACATCGAAAACAAAAGGGTTTATTGTTATTAACATACGACTTTAAAGTCAGTTTAAAGTAAATAAAACAGAAGAGAATGGTACTATTCACAGATGGATTGTTTGGTTGTAGTTTCCAGACTCAAGTATATTGTATTATTCAGGACATGATTCATGACAGGGAACTGTCCTCTGACGCTGGCCAAATGATGAATATGATGATGATGATGATGATGATGATGATGATGATGATGATGATGATGTTACATTGATGATAACAGCTGACTTTCTTCCTCCGAGCACACTAACAGATGATTCATGTGTATTTTATTATTGTATTTTTTTTTTGCTCTCCACAGCTTTAACCGCCTGGACTTACCACCATACAAAAGTTTTGAACAGCTGAAAGAAAAGCTGCTCTTTGCCATTGAAGAAACGGAAGGATTTGGCCAAGAGTGAAGTACAATTGAGAAAAAAAATAAAATCCTCCCTCTTGCTCTCTACAGCTGTGTTTTCAGCCAAGTAAAACAAAAAACAAAAAAGGGGAAACTTGCACAGATAACTACCAATGTACATAAGCTATTTTGACATTTCAAAACCAAATCTTAATTCACAACCAATGTTTTTTTTCTTTTTTTTTTGCAACCCTCCCACCCTTACCCCTTATATATTATTGTATACCCCATGAAATATGCAAGCATTTTAACTTTTTTCTCTCCTTTAAAAATTTTAATATACAGATGGTGATGATTATTTCTCCCTCCTTGCTGGGTTTTGAAAAAGAAACGAAAAGCTTTAAAAGAGGGGATTTCATAGTTTAACCAATTCTCCTGAAGCTCTAGTTCTATAGAGCTGTTTTAAGGTGATTGTAGTGTCTGACTCTCAGAGTCTGATATCTTGCTCTTCGTTCTTCAATTTTGTTTTTTGTGCGTTTTCTTTTTTGGGGGGGGGGGGGGGACGACGACTTTGTAGTTGCGACTGTCCCTGCGCTTGCATGGCTACCTCCAGAAAAGAGATAGACTATTACCTCCCTCGGCCCCAACACACACACACACACACACACACACACACACACGTCATTATCTCATATCAATGGAGAACTCCTAGCCAAATCATTCTGTATTGTAGCTGTCCAAATAAAATCACCAGGATTGTTCCTAAACCGTGCGACTTGCCAGCCTTCTCACAAACCTTCTTCGAAAACAACCCCTTAAAAATCCGTTCCCACGCAACACGTCTTTCAGGAGCTAGGAAGAAAAAAAGGAAGAATCCCTTTAACAAGGACAAGCCATTGCATCCTAACTATTTGGACTGTTTGAACCAGACGAGTAAAAAGATGCAAGGACTTAAATCTGGGATCCCTTCGTTGTCGTCATCTCTCTATCCCTCACCAAGCTATTCTGAAGGACAGACGCAGAAGGCAATGCAACTTCATGTATCTGGCAAGAATAATACATGAGTAAGAAATCACAGAATCCGTTTCAAATCATGGATTCAGGTGTGGACTTTCTGCTTTTAAAAACACATGATTCCTGATAATTCCCCTCATACTTATACTCTTCAAATTCACAAAGGGCCATCGGCATGTGACAAAATGTACCCACATTTTTCTTTGAGACCCCCCCCCCCGGCTACACGGAGTAGCTCTCCACCAGGGAGTGTGATGGCCTATGTGTCTGGCAGTGATGGCATGTTAGGCTTAGTCCCACCTGAAGCCTCTGCAGTGGCATGCTTTTAATCACTGACTCGCGGTAGGTTCCAGATCATCCAAACGCTTCAGATCCCCCAAACTCTTTCATGGGTGTCAAGCACAAATGCCAACCACAATATATACGTGTAGAGTATATATATATATATATGTGAGATTTCTCAATCTGGTATCCGTCATCTGTGAACGAGATTGACGAGTTTGTTGTTTTGAAGTGATCTGGAATTGAACCATATAGATTGGCTCTAAGCCGTGGTGCTGCCCCATTCTTGTTTTTCTTGCTTGGACAGGATTTTACTTTTGCCTATTTAATTTATTAAGTCAATGTTAATGTCTTTTCTTTTTCTTGTGTTTGTTGCTAGATGTTATAGCCTTAGTTGCATACAATTTTATTGTGTACAAAAAAAAAACTTAAACAAAACAAAAAAACGATCTCTGAGCAAAGTAGTGCCTACTCAGAAACAGATGTGTACACATTTCCCTGCATCAACTCTGTAGTACTGTATTACAGGATACATGGAATAACTTGTGAATGTTGAAACAAAAACATTCTCTCCCCTCAGTCAAGGGTCTTAGTGGCTGTCATTGAAACAGCTTTGACTTGCAGCACATACAAACACTGATGATGCCATGCCTTTAGATGTTATGTTTTTTTTTTTGTCGAATTGGCGTATACTGTTTTTATTTGTATTTTTATTCAAGTTTGAAATGTTTGTTTGATTGGGTCCTTCAGCAGACAGAAATTATTTTTCTCGCAAAGACTGTGACAAACCTGAACATCTCCTTTGGATCATTTGGTTCGGATCAAGTATAAACACGTGATTGTCCGTTATGTAAATAACATTTGCTCAGCTATACTTGTTGCTGAAAAAAAGAGGAAAGAAGCATTTGTTATGGCGTCCCACCCCTTTATTTAAAGAATGGCTTCAGTCACTTACCTTTAAGAATAAAATAGATTGCAATGACATTGTGCTTCCTTTTGAACAAAATCAGTAATCAAGATAAGAATCACCTGTGTATGTGAACGTGATGCAAAAAGAAAAGTCAGTAAAGTACTTCATTGTTATAACAGTAGAGTCGTGCAACAGGACGGTTTATCTTTGATGACTTTGTTCATATCTTACATACATGACATGACCCAGGTCGCTTTGAGATCTTCACCTGGATAGGTATAATTGACTTTTAAAGCCATTCCCATCTCATGCTATACTAATCCATTATTTGGCTGTATTTGCCAATGACATAAGTTATCTGCGGACAGGGTCTTGTTGCGAGCCGTGTTAGCGGCCTGGAACATGTCCGGATTGTAACATATCGCGTGTACAAAAACACTTCAGACCCCCAAACTGTACAGAACACCCCTTTACTAAAAAAGACGATGTGTATAAACAAAATTATCATTTTGTTTTATGTTTTATTTCCCCCCGTTTTAATGAATAGATGGATTTATGAAATAAAACTGTATACATAAATGAATGAATATACAAGTCCTCCATGCTTCTTAGCTGTGTGAGCAGTCATGGCAGGGTGAGGCCTTAAGCTCAGGATCACAAAACTGTTCTTTTAAAAAATAAATTAAAAAAAACATACAAAAAAACATTTACATTTTTGTTCTCGTTTTATTTTAATTTGGTTGGATCTTGCCTGTGGAAAGAACCATATTTAATAAATATATCTGACCATCTTCATACTTGTGTTGGAATGGATTTACGTGATTATGGTTGTTTTTGTAGGTTAGGACAAACGTTGGTTTTAGTTTAAACTTCAGTTGGTACAAAACATAACAACCATACATGGACATAGTTGACCATATACATTTTTTCCAAAGCACCTCTGTATAAGCATTGACCCCATATGTTTAACAAAACGGCAAAAACTATTTTTTAAAATAATTATTGCCGTTCTTAATGTAGCCCTTCAACAATTGATATCCAAGTCCCAAGTAATACTTCAGTACACAGAAAACACTTGCAGCTCAAAATGCCCATGAACAAAAGTTAATAGAGGTAAGGTGGGACATGCCCAAGCACTACACACCAAACAAAACAATATTCGGTAACACATGAAATTACAGCATTATTCAAGTTATGCAATTTATTATGTCATTCTAGTGCATTCATTTCTGTGTCTCCTAAAGGCACTAAGAACTCCTTATGAAGGAGCCAGAAAAATAGACATTTTGATAAATAAATTCAGTTGCAATTAAAACATTACTGTCTTCAATAGCGCTTTCCGTTCTCGTTGCCACGAAGCCAAACGTGCTTAACCATTCAGCTTCTTCAGAAGATCAAGAGCATCTTTATGGACCTGTGGAGAACAAATCTCACTGTAGTAAATGCAACGTATCGGAGCTTGCTGATGCCAAAACATTTCAACTGAGATAGGAGGTTCATAGAACGGACGCACACAATGGTGGCCAAAGCTGCTGGGATTCCATAGACTTCAATGACGTTCTCATTACTACTAGTTTTTCCTGACACATTGGGCCAGTTTCCCGTTTAGGGATTAAGCCTAGTACTAGACTAAACCTCACTCTCAATGGAGATTCTCCATTGAAAATGTTTTTTTAGTCTAGGACTTGGCTTAATCTTTGTCCGGGAAACCAGCCCCATCGCATTTTAAACCAGATTTACCCTCTACGTATACCGACTTCGTTTCACTTCACAGTGCACGGAAACCAAAAAAAATGGTCTCAATGTGTGCCGTCTGGAGTTGGAAAGCTTATTGAAATGGTGTTTACTGACACACTTTTTAAATGATTATTTCAAACTACCTCTTTGTCTTCCTCCGTGTGCGGAGGGTAGTCTCTTGCTTTAGTCAACCACTTGACGGCGTTGTCTTTGTCTTTCATGGCCATGTACGTCTTTCCCAGCATTAACAGGTTTTTACTGTAGAAATTTGGATCAACTGAGTACAAAGAAAAGTATGTTTAATATATCACACATATCCATATATATATATACACATTTTTTAAATTTTGTGAGCGTTTTGGTTTCTGTTTAAATAACTGATCGTGTCTAGAATAAAAACATCGATTCCTATAAGGATAAAGAATAATACAAATAATCATAATAATAATAATAATAAAATCCCAGTATATTACCTTCTTCAGCTTTAAGGAAGAATGCCAATGCCTATGAATTGAAATCAAACAACTGTAACTATTGGGTTTTATATGTATTTCCTTGAATTAAACATATATGGCTAAAGTTAGTACAGAGCCAGGAATACCTCTTCAAAAGTTGAAGTCGGCGGCGAAGCAAAGATCACAGCGGCCACTTTGCGCTGGTACCATGGCAACTCAGCAAATGCAAAACACCAATAACCCAAGATGTGTATAGATGTGGCATCTTTGGGATTTAGCTCAATGGCTCTCTAGCGAAAAAGAAAAAATTTAACAGATTCAGAAAGCTTACAGAAGAATAAAATATTAGTAATTCCAAACAACCAGTGTAAATTGACCACTAGTAAAAAATCGGACATTTGTTACCTCTAAATGCTCTTTTATTGTATACGAGTTTCCTATTTTCACTTTGACTCCTTCATAATCTCCGATGTCACTGAGGCAAACGGCATACCACTGTAGGGTGAGAAGGCAAGAGAGAGAGAAGGGTGTTCATATATACAAATGTTGCCAAAATTGTCAAACTTTGACAAAACAACCAAGTGGATTTCTGTGGCCATCTCGGGTTCCAAGGGGACTACAGGTTGTTATTAATCTGAATTCTCGTGACTACTGCCTGGCTTCCTCACAAATTGTGTTGTGACGGCACACATGAAGAGTTAAACATTGCCAAAACAACCGAAAGATTGTAATTTTGGTATTGTAAAACGCAAGAAACCCTATAGAATCCATAAAAGTATATCAAAGTACTGATATGGGTGAGATAAGGCGGTGTGGTGTTTGTTGTTTACTTTGTGTGCGGCGAAACAGGCTTCGTTCTTCTCCAGGGCTTTCTTGCTGTACTCGAAGGCTTCAAACGCCAGCCTCTTCTTCTCCTCGGCCGCGATGTGAGGCATGAGGGAGAGGTCGCGCGACGCCCGCGCCAGGCGCCACAGACACTCGGCATCATCACTGAACACACACATAAACACAGGCGCACAATTCCATTTTGGTTCTAAAAAAAAATTGCAATCTTAAAAAAAAAAAAAACAGTGTAAATGCAAACAAACTCCATTTTAGACGCATTTAGCCATTAGATGTATGTCAGCATCAGAATGGTAAATTTGCCAGTCATCAGTACCAGAGTTTTCGACCTTGAAAACATTATTCTATACCTGTCTTTGTACTGTAACAGAAGCTGGTGGAGTTTCTCAGTCTCTCCGCAGCCATAGAGGTAATCTGCTTGCTCCAAAACCTCGTCGGCTAAATATGCAAAAACAGACAAAACGGATATGAGTCATTGTAACTGTTACCTGAAAAAAAAAAAAAACAACGGCAATGGAGTTTACCACTTTTTTTAGTATTCACTCAGTTTGCAGCCATATGCCAGGAGAATAAAATGAGAAAGCATATTCTGATATAAGGGGATGTGTTTACGACAGGATCTGCTTGATAGGATGACGTGTTAGCTTACTTTTCTCCAATGCATGGACGACACCTGCACTATGCACCCTCTTATATGCCTCATGACCAAGATAAGCCACAGCAGGTAGACTGAGCAGGAATGTTGTTCTTCCAACCTGTCACAGAGATAGGATATATGCTTATAATACAGATGTGTTGGGCAGATTTTCCACTAAAAGTCAAAACAGTTGCTGTTTAAGCTGTTAAAGTACATATACTCTTATTTGCTATTGCACCAAATAGTTTCTATTCAAGATCAAATTACAATGAATTTCTAATGTTTTTTAGTAAATGTAAATTATTAATTAAAACCAAAGAAATTGCAATTGATAAAACAATACTGGCATCTATCATTTTTACCAGATACCACCACAACCACAAATGTGTATTTAATCATGTATTTCCAAGAGATGGTTTTGATGAGCCTAGTAGCTATGTCAGTTACGGATTCAGCATACAACCACAGATCAGTAGGCCTAGCTCAAAGCCACTTCAATGTTGCATGGCCTGACCCGAAACTAGAGGAACAAACACCGGGGTAGCTTTGAGACAAGGCAACGGGCCAGTTCCCACCAACTGAGTTAGCTTTTTCTTTTTCCTTTTTTTATGACCAGTGTATCTCGTCCATTCAGGCAAACAGCTTTTCTTTTCTTTATTTTCTAATGTGTGACCTTTCACCTAGTAGCCTAATTGGTGACAACCGCATAGGAGGATTATTTTCAGATTGTATACATTAAATACACGCATGCCTTAATTCATTAAATAGATGGTTATTTTTTACACATATCGTACACACATCACAGCAATTAAGCGACACGTGAATAATTTACGTTAGATATATACATATTATTTTTTCAAATAGCCTAGGCAGGAATATTTACAGTGTTTGTGGTTGTGCTCCTCTTAAATTGTGTCCAACATTGTCGATTCGTTGCTCGGATCTTGATACTGTTCTTTACAGGAATTGATAGCAAAGTCCGTGCAATAGATCGCATGAAAGTTGCTCCGCCAGTCATGTTGACAAATGACCGAAAAGTATTGACACCCTCCTCGATCACTCGGCAGAGGTGAAAATCTACTATGTCGGCTGCTGATTCAATGTAACATCCTTACGTCTTTACGTCACATTAGGAATTTTTTTAATTTGTGCTTGACTCTTTACGTATAAATTTAAATATTTATATTAGATATAGGTATAACTACTTAGAGGCTAACCCAAAAACAAATACAAAGTTTTTGTTGGAAACATGATTATAAAAATAGGAAGAGAAATAGGTTTTCGAGTTTACTGACGTAGTCCAACACATGCGTCCCCGATAAACTCTGCCGATTGGAATGACCGATGTCATACGGAGTTCCGACATATTTTGAAATATTATTTTAGCCAAATGTTGTGCAGTTTGAAATTTTTTAATAATTAAACACAAGTACTACGAATGTTATACATAGATAATTTCCTTTGTAAATAATATTTGCTCTATAGATGCAATAGTGTCTTTTATCATGAACAAGCGCACCTCTGGCACTGTCAAAGAGGGCAACGCCTACTCACACACTTCATTCTCACGTCAGGTTTTGGCCTCTTCGAACCGACACAGCTGTGACAACAAGTGGTTATGAAACTAGCTAGCCATTCAACTGGATCAAATTAGGTAAGATTTAAACAAATCATTGCACACTTGGAGGTCTAGCTGTGTGTTTAGTAAAAATAATAAGTATCAAAGAAAATCATGGGAGTTTGTTTTTTGTTTCTTACTCATGTTGTGTTGCTATTTTTGGGGACCATGCAGCCTTCGAATAACACCAACTAGCTGTCCAAAATATTCTAATCGTTTCAATCTAAATCTTATATCAGATTTAGTCAAATATACCTGATACATACGTATCATAATAAGATTTTGATTGATAAAAAAAATGAAAGAAGTCTTTGTGATGTTTTCTTTTTGTTTGTGTGCGAAACTGTCTGTGTTTTTATATCTTTGTTGTCAGTGTTTCTGTCAGTGTATGGACCTTTGAGTGGACCTTCTTTACAATACTACAGTCTTGTAATATTTTTTTGCAATATTTTCTGTGGCTTGTCATGTGTTAAACCTATAGGCTGCCATGGCGACAGTAGGGGTGGCAGCAGGTGCCAACGTCCCAGCGGCATCCCAGTGTGTAACCAAGGTGGAGTTGACAATTTCCTGTGAAAACCTTCTAGACATGGACGTATTCTCCAAGTCTGATCCTCTTTGTGTGGTGTACATGAACATCACTGGAACTGACTGGTCTGAGGTCAGTAGGACACTGTTTAAGCTCTTATACCTCTGCTTGACATAAAAAAAGCCTTAACTTTTTTTGTACATCAAATGGAAAATCTAAAGTAATTCTTCTTAGATCTTAGTACTTGCAGTCTTCTAGGGAGTGTGAAGATGTAAAAAAAAGCAGCAATCCTTGCGATCTAAAGGCAGTGCACTGGATAGACCCTCTGTCCTGAGGAAGGGGGCTTAATCGATAGTGTATGTCTGTCAAGTGTGTGTGGCCACTTTTAAACGAGGATATTGACCATAACGTTCTTTCCGCTACCAGGTCGGCCGCACAGAGATGGTCCTTAACTGCCTCAATCCAAAGTTTGCCAAGAGGTTTGTCATCGACTACTACTTTGAGATGGTGCAGAAACTCAAGTTCTGTGTGTACGACATCGACAACGAAAAGACCGATGTCCATGACGATGACTTCCTGGGAGAACTGGAGTGTACCTTGGGTCAGGTGAGCTTTTTAATTGATGCTTTTTAGCTTTACAAATAACTACCTGCTATCTGGTGAAAAATGACATGTAAGAAAGAGCGCATGTAGTCTTTTGAGATTTGGCTGCCCTTGCAAAGCAAGTTGTTCTGATACGGCTAATGTAAATATCCCCAGTATGTCTTTATGCCGCTTTACTGTCTGGTTGTTGCTTGGTTCATACCTTTTTGTTGTTCTTGTTGTTTTAGATTGTGTCCTGCAAAAGACTAACTCGACCACTGGTTCTTAAACAGAACAGGCAGGCTGGAAATGGGACCATCACTGTGAGTGGGAGGGAGAGGGGAGAGGGAGGGAGGGAGAGAGGGAGGGAGGGAGGGAAAGAGGGAGGAAGGGAGGAATGGAGGGAGAGAGAGAGAGAGAGGGAGAGGGAGGGATGGAAGGAGGGAGAGAGAGAGTGATAGAGAGAGAGAGACAGAGAGACTATTAGGTAAGTAATTACACACACACACTCAGTGGCAGTAATTAAGTAATTACACACACACACACACACACACACACACACACACACTGGCAGTAATTATGTAATTAATCTGACATTACACTCATTTAAAGGAGGCCATCCGCCAGCCCATTAATGACATGGGGGGTATTTTACAAGTCACACATTTAAATCTTAAGCACATTTCTATTCAGTTAATTATCACAAACCTTATGCGTCACTATTGATTTTTACCTGCTATTTAAATCACCCCCGAGGAATAAAAAAAGGCTTTATATTTTCTGATTACTTAGTATGTTTCTGTTGTAGATCTGTGCTGAAGAGATAACAGACAACAGGCAGGTGAATTTGGAGGTTGGAGCGAGGAAACTAGACAAAAAGGTATTGAACAGCAACAATAGTCTTGTTGTTAGTTTTTGAATGGGTTATAGAAATGAATATATTATTTTTTTGTCAGTCATTTTTCTGGAGAGCAGATCCTTTCCTGGAGTTCTACAGACAGACTGACATGGGGTGGCAGATGGTTCACAGAACAGAGGTACTTTGAAAGAAACACAAATACACACACAATCCTTTTTTGAATGTCCGTTCTCATGACTCACCTTGGTTTTTTTTCTCCAATATTTTCTTTATGTTCGTTTCCATAGTGTAAACATTACAGATTTTTAAATTCGCTAGCCTCACATGCTCTCACATCTAGTCTTCCTGTTTCATGCTCACCTGCTGCCCAGGTGGCGAGCAGTACCCAAAGCCCATTATGGAGACCTTTTAACATCCCTCTGCAGACCCTTTGTGGTGGAGACATGGACAAACCAATTAAGGTATATGCAGCATACACACACACACACACACACACACACACACACACACTGCACCTTCTCAAACACCCCCTTGAAAGAGCGTGAGTTTTATATTTTTGCTTTGCTTCTGACTAACATTTATTTTCATATGCACGGTAACATTAACAACTGACTGGCTATGTTATAATCTATGTGACATGAAAGCATTGTGCTTCTGCATCTTCCATGGTCTTACCTTAGTGCTGTCATTTTTAAAGGCCATATGAATTGATGTATGGCAACTTTCAGCATTGGCTGATGTTGGTCAGCTTCCATCCGTTGTCAGGGTGATCGGTACCCCCCACTGGACGAGTGAAGTAAGTTACCTGTTTCAGTGTGTCCTAAATTCAGACTAACAACTGCCATTTTTGCGCTGTGAACACTTATTTTGATACATTTGGATTTGGTATGTACTAGTTATTTGGCATGCTTGAAAATGCTCTCCCAATTGAATGGTTTGAATTATCACAGTAATTTACCTGAGCTCTGCCTCCCATTGTTTTCAAGATACTTCAGTAATGTGTGAAACTAATGTTAGTGTATGGAATAACATTACAGAGGAGTGTCAGGCCACCAAATTAAAAGCATTTGGATTATTATGGCTTATCTACTTTCCATCACCTTCTTTCATCTAGTCATGTTCAATGACCCAGTAAAATTGGATTCATATACGTTTGAGTGGACCAGTCTATATCATGCCTGTGACTTTCATAACAATTAAAACACTAAACTTTGATGATATCACAGGGGACTTTTATTTTGAAGGCTACTCTGTTGTCACAAGTGTCACAAGTGTCACACACTTTCTGTTTTGTTACCAGGTGGAGTGTTACGACTTTCTCCTCAGTGGCTCTCACGACCTCATAGGCGTATTTGAAACCACAGTCTCACATATGCAACAAGCATCACACACTTCCCCGGTAAGGCGTGCGTGTGTGTGTGTGTGTGTGTGTGTGTGTGTGTGTGTGTGTGTGTGTGTGTGTGTGTGTGTGTGTGTGTGTGTGTGTGTGTGTGTGTGTGTGTGTGTGTGTGTGTGTGTGTGTGTGTGTGTGTGTGTGTGTATATATATGTGTGTGTATTAATAATACTTACTAACATTATTGTGGTTTGTATTCCTATCAGGCTGAGTTTGAATGTATCAATATTAAGAAAAAACAGAAGAAGAAAGGCTACAAAAACTCTGGTGTCGTCTGTATTACGTTTTGCCAGGTGAATCTTTAGTCTAATTCAAATCCTATTTCATTAAATGTTAAACAATTTTTTGATTTGTGCCGTGAGATACACATTTTTTATTAGAGTTGCGTACCTGTGAATTACAAAATGCATTTTTCTTTTTCATTAGATTATCATCATCCCTTGTGTTGCATTCATCTCTAAATGCAAATGAGAATGCAGTTACCGTATGATGATATTAGGATTATAATGTTCAGCTAATATGACTAATTTGTGTCCACATGTAAATGTATAGATAGTGAGTCAGTACAGCTTCCTGGATTACATAATGGGAGGATGCCAGATCAACTTCACTGTGAGTCCTTGATTCTCTGAAATATTGTTCTTTATTTGAGAAACAAACTAAATCTCATCATAAATCCTCACTGTGTACAGTGAAATTAAAATATGTTTATTGCATCCTATTTTTTTATCCCTAGTTTTATTTAAACATTGCACATTTTACACATGATGATCTTTTTTTGAAATGTCAAATCCTTTCTTTTCCTTTGGTATTTATTGAACATTGTTTTCAATCACCAGCATTTGTTTTTTGTTTTTGGGCGGTAGATTGCCATAGACTTCACGGGGTCCAATGGAGACCCAAATTCCCCCCAGTCTCTGCACTACATCAATCCTGAGGGATACAACGAGTACCTGGCTGCTATCTGGGCAGTGGGGGCCGTCATCCAGGACTATGACAGGTAAACAATACAAATCTCTGTGATAAGTGGTGCGTAGCACAAACAGCAGGTCAACGAATCCATGACACACACAAACCTTTCTCTCTCAGCTGAAAAGTGAAATGTGAGATAATGAATCTAACAGCACGTAACAACACGATACACACATTTCATTCAGTCCAAAACATCCTGTATTATCGGAAATAGATATCAAAGATTACACAACAGCCCACAGAAAAGTTTATACGTGTTCCATGTCATATGTTACAATACATGTTTCTGAATTCTTGGATTACTCTGTCTTTCAGTACCAAGATGTTTCCTGCTTTTGGGTTTGGAGCTCAGATGCCCCCAACCTGGCATGTAAATATGGTTATCCACAGCATATTGACACAAAACATTTACCTGTCACAGTAAAAACACTGATATTTATAAAAGACTTCCTGCTGGTTTTTGTTTCCCAGGTGTCTCATGAATTTCCTATCAATTTCGATCCAGCCAATCCTTTCTGTGCAGGTATGCAAAGAAATAAAAATAAATCCCTGTAAAGCAAATCTAGTTCTCTGCTGATTCCAAAGTAGATCACTGAAGATCAACACTAAATGCTTCTTTTGAGTTTCTTAAAATTCATAAAATGCTGATTTTGGTATTGCCTATATTTTGGGATGCGAAGACTTCTTGGGAAGCTTGTCCTGAAAGAACCATGTCAATACTGACCAGCCTTTAATTTGATGGTCCACTCTGGATGATCTATGGAAACTAACTATCAATAACTCTCAATAGCATTAATAATAATAAATATCTTTGTATAACAATCCACAAAATGAATACTAATGCATGTATTTGTATAATAATAAAACCTTATTTTTTAAACGTAAATATAAATATCGGCTGATTTTTCTTCAGGTACTGAGGGGGTGGTGCAGGCCTACCAGCAGTGTCTGCCCCAGATCAAGCTCTACGGCCCCACTAACTTTGCCCCCATCATAAACCACGTGACCCAGTTTGGCTGGCAGGCTGTGCAGCAGAACACGGCCTCTGTGAGTACCTTTCACCCCTTAAAGACAGCATGGTGGGGTCACAGTGGTGTACCCACTGTGATGGTCGTTGAACTACTTGACGTTTTAAGTCTGATCCAATCCAATTAATCAATCAATCAGTAGTGACAGCTGTTTGCGCTGGAAAAATGTTTAACTCCGTAGTGTGTACGGCGTTTTAAAGCGAATTTCTGCTCTTTTCACCTTCGTCACAATTATTTTCAGTCCTACTTTCTTGCCACTCCTCCTCGTCTTCACGCACACCAGCTTCTTCACCTTGTCCTCTTCCTCTTCCTCCGGTCTTCTCCTTCTCTTTCCCCATCACCCTTTTTTTCGACCCATCCAATGTAATATACAGTATATGTATAGAATGGAATAGAATATATATATTTAATACTAATTACAACTTCTCGCATAGCATTAATCACTACAATAGATTTTCACTTTTATCCTGCGTCTCTGTCTCTCCCCCTCTCTCTCCCCAGCAATACTTTGTGCTGCTGATCATCACGGACGGCGTGATCACAGACATGGACCAGACACGCAGCGCCATCGTCAACGCCTCTCGTCTGCCCATGTCCATCATCATCATCGGGGTGGGCGGGGCCGACTTCAGCGCCATGGAATTCCTGGACTCGGACGACAGGGTATTACAGTCGCCGTCAGGAGACTGTGCGCTGAGAGACATCGTCCAGTTTGTGCCATTCAGGAAGTTTCTGACTGTAAGCAACATGGAACCTTATGTTTTGTACATTGTTTAAAAAGAAATATGCGGTAAGTTATAGTTAAAAATGTGTACAATAGTATTATAGTGATATATTTATGTTACCCACCCAACATAACCATTTATATATATTCAAGTGGACTAGTGGGTAGGACTGCCACCTGGGAACTCCACCACTAGTCTGTCCTTGAGCAAAGCACTTAACCTTAAGTCCAGGGGGACTGTTCCTCTAATCTCATTGTATATCGCTTTGGATGAAAGCGTCTTCTAATCTAAATGACGAAAATGAAAAAAAATGTAAGGACTATTTTACCTTTTATTTTATACTTTATCTCTCACACTAATCTTTCGTGTCTGCTTTCCTCACCGCAATCCAGGCACCCAGTCAAGCTTTGGCCCAGTGTGTTCTGGCAGAGTTGCCTGACCAAGTGTCCTCCTTCTTCAATTTACTCAAACTGAAACCTCCCAACGAGTCTATCGCTTCATAGAAACCTTCTAGAGGTACCCCAACGCAACAAACCCAAGGCTTCACTCTACCTTATCCCCTGTATACACACTGGATGGCACAGCTAGGAGTGCAGAGCTAGCATCTTATGTTGTTCCTGTCCATGTGTACATTTTCTGTTCAGAGGCATATTTGATACATTTATGTTGTTAGTTGACTTTTAGTTAACTTACTTCGGTGTAATTGTGTTTGTTTCCTGTATGTGCACAGTACACATTAATGGCTGTGGGAGAATTTGCTGATATTTGGAATAATATTTTCTTTTGTTGTCCACAGGAGGCGCTCTTTACAACTGAGCGTTCTTAAAGGTTCTTCTGACAAATGAAATGCTCCTGTTCCTCAGTGATTTGACTTGACTTCCAGCTCACTGTACAGGCAGCAGGGGCTTCAAACATTGGTCTGGCTTGGTTCGTTGAACAGTTCAGTACAGGATCAGACATTTCCTCTCTCGGACTATTATCCATGCATAAGCGATTCTAAGCATGATACAAATAGAAGGTAATGCAGTATTGTGTGTGATGTGTTATTGGTTGTTACTTGTTTATATGTGCATACCAACTCTGACTATCATGGGATACAATCAGTTTCACTATTTGCAAAAAAAATGTTTTAATGTATTTGTCAAATGAAAATAGACTGTTGGTTTTATGTATTTGGCTTTGGTTACACACTAAACAAAATATAATTGTGTGTGTGTGTGTGTGTGTGCTACTTGTATTTATGTTTAATACACTCTAGAATTTGATAAACGATGTGCATGATTAATTTTATTTAACTCGTTTACTGACAAAAAATAAATGGATTAAAAGCTTTAAACAACCTAATGAACATGTATGTAGTCTTCATCCTTCAAATTGACACTGCACTGAAAAAGAAAGGGAAACGAACGCACCTAATTTTCAGTTTCTCTCATGGCACCGCCCACTTCTTAATGTACTAGCGTACATTTACTATAAACTCAATGTAACGTCACTTCATTGGGGAGAAGAACTAGAAGTGTATCTCAAATCTACGAAATTAAGGTAAATTAAATAAAAAAATGTAATCGCTTATAGGCTCGATAACCCATTCACTTCCTTGTTTTACATGAAGACAGTTCCATTTGCTTGCTATGGTTAGCTTGTAAGGCTAGACTAGATGCTTGGTAAGAACACTGACAACTGTGTCCACACCCCATATGCGTTAATGCAAACCCAAATTCATTGGAGCGAAACAGTCACTTTAAACAAATGAACCCTAATGATTTTATTGCTATGAACATAAGACGAGATTTATGATTTTGTAAGTCAGCCTTTCTCTTCGTCAAGTTTTGTACATGGTGACTTTTTACGGCTTTAGACTGGCACCCAGCCAAGTGAGTGGTATGTGATGATGTTGTGAATGTTTGTTTAGTTGTAATACTGTAGTCCGACGGATTCAGTGTGACATGGCGGCGACGGGGCCTGTGGCATCTGCGGCCACACAGTGTGTGACCAAGGTGGAGTTGACCATCTCCTGTGAAAACCTACTGGACATGGACGTGTTCTCCAAGTCTGACCCTCTGTGTGTGGTTCACATGAACAGCTCAGGAACTCAATGGTTTGAGGTGAGAGCTGCTCTACTCTCGGCTCAGGGGTTACGTTAACTAACTGCCACAAGGGAAATAAATATTCAATTTGTGATGTAAATCAAACGCACCTCAACTTTTTTTTTTTTACTTTTGTAGGGTGTAGTCAAGTTGAATCTGTTTGAAAGTTTTGTACGTTTAAATTTGTTGTAATCACACCTTCTATACCTATCAGTAGAATATTCGAGATGGATAACTGGTGTGGGTCATCAGAGAGTTTAAAAAAAAAACTTTAGTTATGATTTTGTCTAGGGGAAACTTCTTAGGTTGAGTCATTCGTGTTGCAGCACCTGGTGGTTAACATTATTTGTTAAGATCTCTCTGGGATTTTTATTTTCAGTGTAGCATAAACGTATCCATAGTTATAAGACTACAGGTTAGTCAATATAGTCTATAAGCATGTAAGTAAGTTAAATTAATAAAACACTAAATAGTTTTTGGGGATTTAAGGCATTGTAAGGCCCTGCAAATAAATACGTATATAGAACAGGACTTAATTTTCCCGTATGTTTTCTATTTTTCCTTTTCCATGCTTTCATTAGGTCGGCCGCACAGAGAAAATCAACAACTGTCTTAATCCGAAGTTTGCCAAGAGGTTCACCGTCGATTACTACTTTGAGATGGTACAGAAACTCAAGTTTGGGGTTTACGACATCGACAACACAACCATTGACCTCGGAGATGACGACTTCCTTGGGGAACTGCAGTGTACCTTGGGTCAGGTGAGTCAGTGAACCCTT
>JAPMUY010004990.1:0-72500 GCA_026901105.3 Galaxias olidus | reverse complement strand
CTATTGTCCTGTTGAATAAAATAGCAATCTAGTGATCTAAAAAAGAGAGAAACTTTATATTTAGAAATAAAATGAAACAGATTTTTGGCATGTTTGCAATATTTTGGTCTTTTTAGAATGTGCTTTTTCATCAGAGGACAGGGCTTCTCCAAACCTCTGTGAAGAGCATTGTATGTGTGTATGTGAGTTATGTCATGAGTTACAACTTTATAGAGACATAACTTAGCTCTGTGTGGCTTTGTACCATTGCATAGCGTCTGTTTCTTTCACTGTCATTCTCTGATTGACATCACATTTAGCTGATTTCATTTTCTGTTTGTTAGTTGGTTTATTTGTTTAAACTAAATTGTTCCTCTCAGTTGATTACACTTTACGATTAGCTATAAGACTCTATAATTTTATGTTGTCACTGGCTAACTTCTGCTTATGCCTTTGTTTTGGTCTCTGTAGGTTGAGTGCTACGACTACAACGGCAGCGGATCTCATGACTTCATAGGCTCCTATGAGACAACATTAGTGCACATGCAGGAGGCGTCCAGGACATACGCGGTAAGACTTTGGCTACATTTGGGAATCCCTCATCGTCGACTTAAATGTGCTTGGATGTGTATGTTGACACCATGTGACGTTAAACAAACCTTGACTTGCATAGTGTAAGTGGAAACAGCCCAACAGTCAGGATCATAAACTACTGGGCAAAGGGGGCTGTTGCTGCGATTTGTTGCCATGGTAACGGTCATGGAAAGTAGGGCAAGGGGGAAACGTTTGTTGGGATTTTCCGATGAATGACCAAGAGATTGTTCCCAGTGTTGGCATAGTGTGGCGCGAGCTATTGAGAATTAAATATGACAGGAGTGTTGTTGTGTTTGTGTATTGTGTGCAGTTACCAGTGTGTGTGTTTGCGTTTTGAAGTTGAAAATATGTGTCTTCTTTTTCTTCACATCAGGCTGAGTTTGAATGCATAAACAGTAAAAAGAAACAGAAGAAAAAAGGCTATAAAAACTCTGGTGTCATCTGTGTGAAGAAATGTGAGGTAGAGTGTCGTTTTTTATAAATTATTATTATATTATGTTCTTATTTAGATATTTTATAAATCATCAACTAACTGCACGTTGAAACCTAAGTTAAGAGTAATCTAATGAAAAAAAAAGTCTAACCTTTGATCATACAGGTGGTAAAACACTACACATTCCTGGATTACATCATGGGAGGATGCCAGATAAACTTCACTGTGAGTCAATACCGTTTTAAACACACACACACACACACACACACACACACACACACACACACACACACACACACACACACACACACACACACACACACACACACACACATCCTCACTGTTGTCCAGCATGTTGTTCTAATCAATCAGAACTGTTGCTTTTGTGTGTCCCTGAATCAGATTGCCATAGACTTTACAGGGTCCAATGGAGACCCAAAGACCCCCCAGTCTCTGCACTACATCAACCCTCAAGGCTACAACGAGTACCTGGCTGCTATCTGGGCTGTGGGGGCCGTCATCCAGGACTATGACAGGTAAACATTACAAATATCTGTAATAAGTGGTGCGTAGTACGAACAGCAGGTCATGAATCCATGACACGTACAAACCATTACAAACCCCGTGTTTTTTCGATATGTTTGTGCAGGCCGGTTATGACTACATCGACCTTTTGTACAATACTTGTCAACTTTCACCATTAACCACATAACGTATCTTATTACAACCAGGACTATGGCAGGTAAACTCGTAATCGCAGCGAGGTTGATTACATCTAATCATGTAATGGAGTTTTCCTTCTTATAAACAGCTAAAACGATAAAATAGTGGTGTGGAAAAACTATTTTTATAACTGTTTTGGTATACCAATTTTCATGTAGGATTTTGTTGTTTGTGTGGAGCCTTGATAGATATTCACAGACAAAGGTTGTCTGTTGTTTTTTTTCACTCTCTACATCTCCCCGTTCTTTTTCCTGTTCAGTGACAAGATGTTTCCGGCCTTCGGCTTTGGAGCCCAGATTCCTCCCAGCTGGCAGGTAAGCATGACTCTTTATCTCGTTTTATCATGGGAAAGGGTGTTGTGTTCCTTTGTGCTGACCTGCCGGGTAACAAGGTGACATTGTCCGGTCCGTTTTATCCTTGAGATTGTAATGAGTTATGTTGTAAACGGGACCTGGTCACATATTCTCGATCAGCTACTGTTTTTATTAAACGCGTTTAACCTTTTAGCCAGTGCATTTTCTAAATCATCAAAAGGCCAACTTTAAAACGTCTTTAACTTTTTATAGGTTTCCCATGAATTTCCCATCAATTTCCAACCAGCGAATCCATTCTGTGCAGGTATGTTGATGGCCATCTCGGACTGACATCATACCTGTCTCTGTTTGACGATCTGGTTTTAATAACACCGTGTGTGTGTGTGTGTGTGTGTTTGTGTGTAGGAATTGAGGGGGTGGTGTATGCTTACCAGCAGTGCTTGCCCCAGGTGAAGCTCTACGGCCCCACTAACTTTGCCCCCATCATCAACCACGTAGCTCAGTTTGCCCTGCAGGCAATGCAGCAGACAACAGCCTCTGTGAGTACCTGTTAATCCCTGCAATGAATGATTACCTATCCGCAAGTGTTGACCTGTGTGTGTGTGTGTGCGTGCGTGCGTGCGTGCATGCGTGCGTGCGTGCGTGCGTGCATGCGTGGGTGTTGCCTATGACCTACAGTGTCTTAAAAGTAAAGTGTTCACATGGGCCAGCTTCTGCTACAGTATACAAGCTAAGTCTAATATGCTAAATTGTAATAATATTAGGTAAATGCGTAGACTATTTGTTTAACATAGGTAATTTGTGTGACAGTCAAGCTAAAGTCCTACTCTACATTATTCTGTAATGTAAAAAGTTACTGCCTTTTAAAAAAATGTATTTATGTTTTTTTTAAAACGTTCTTGCGAAGCATTCAGCACTAAAACGAATGGCCCACCTTCTTTCTCTTCTTCTCCTCCGCCTGTTCTCCTTCTCTTTCTCTTTCTCTTTCTCTCCCCAGCAATACTTTGTGCTGCTGATCATCACGGACGGCGTGATCACAGACATGGACCAGACACGCAGCGCCATCGTCAACGCCTCCCGTCTCCCCATGTCCATCATCATCATCGGGGTGGGCGGGGCCGACTTCAGCGCCATGGAGTTCCTGGACGGCGACGACGGAAACTTGAGGTCGGCAACCGGCCAGCCGGCCACGAGGGACATCGTCCAGTTTGTCCCCTTCAGACAGTTTCAGCAGGTAAGATAACTGTCTTCGAGAATGGTGTGCCTTATTTGGTCTAGGATTTGGGTATGCCTGCTGATCCACCTTTAGGAGTTGGGACTAATCTTTAACTATTTGAAGATGTTCTAGTAGCATGCAGCCTGTCTTGATTGTGGTCAAAATTCTACTTTCTTATGATTGTTTTTTTACTCTATATTTGCTTCTTTCATTGTCAAGTAACTAACAGATCAAGATTAGCTCTTAAGGTATCAAGGTGGCTAATTCTTCAGTTTGCAACAGATCCACAAAAATAAACGAAAGTATTCACAATAAGTGCCACCCGCCTACCTACAAGGTTGCAAATTAGTTATTAGGTATACTTTTTTTATTTTTTTAAACAGCTGATTAATGCAGTGATGACATTTATCAACTTTATTTTCCGCATCCCTTATAATAAATATGCCACCCTCTCCCTGTATCAAGCTTTTTCCTGCACGTAGGCCTCCATCCTTGTCTCCATGCCTTGTCTATGTATCTCACTCTCCAGGCACCCGCACAGGCCTTGGCCCAAAGCGTTCTGGCAGAGTTGCCCGACCAAGTGTCCTCCTTCTACAATTTACTCAAGCTGAAACCTCCCAACGAAACCACTACCTCTTAAAAATGTAGGGCTGAACCAAATTATGCTTCTTCAACCCTTCAACTCCGCCACCCTCCCACCCACCCACCCCCGCAAAAGCAAGGCTGTTTAAAATGCATGGCAGTGGATAAACCAATTTGCCAAAGTCTTCCATTTACTAACATTCTTTCCAGCGAGCACGTTGATTATTAATCCCTGCTGCTCTATACCTCTCTCCAAGGTTCCAAGGAGTTGTAACTCTCCACCAATGGACTCTATACTGTACACTTCTAATACTGTTGTGCAGCTGTCTTTTTACAAGTCTTACTTTTCTTTATAACTCACAACCTGTCGTTTTCTCTCTTCCTCTTTCCTCCTGTGTCGTCGTCGTCACCCCCCCCCCTCTCTTTCTCTCCCGCCCTCTTTCTTCCCCCCCCCCCCTCTCTATCCCCCCCCCCCCCCCCTCTCTCTCTCTCTCTCTCTCGCTCTCTCTCTTTATATATATATATATATTTCTCTCCATCTCTCCCTCTCTCTCTCTTCAGGGTCCTCAGGAAGTGTTGGCTCAGAGCGTGCTGGCAGAGGTTCCTGGTCAGGTAACAGAGTTTTTCAAGCTGGTGAATCTCAGTCCACCCAACAACAACACTCCACCTCCTCCGGCTGCTACTCCAGCAGGAAACTTCTAGAAAACGACTCCATCTTGGATCTACTGCAAGAACACGTCAGTGTAAAAAAAACACTTAAAACGACCACCATCCCGACCATCATCCAGGGGTAATGTGCCTTTTGACACTGAACGAAACCAGACAAACAACCTATCGCCTTATCCCCCAAAGGAGGGACTTGGAGCCACTCAATGGCCATTCTCACTAACACACAACATTGATCACAACCCCTCTTCTCCCCTAACCCAACCAGTGATACGTTTACTGTCGAGACTTAACGTTGTGTTAATAATATAGAACCTTTACTTACTCCACAGAATGTAAGTAGTCTGTTATGCTCTATGAGTTCAAAAGCTTACAAGACGGGTTAAAGATTGGGCTCATGTTATTAATATAATTCCTAAATAGTCTTTTTTATTTATATTAAGTGCATATTATGAATATAAGGACAAGAAAAAAATCTGTGTCAAAAGAATTTTAAGGACTTTTGTTCCAAAATGTATTTCTTGTACCCTCCGCCCCACTGTATCCCGGCACAAAGACATCCATTGAAACTGGAGCTAATTCAAGCATGTTTACAGTTACCAACAACAGTAAGCAAGACAAAAACACATTTTGTAATTTCTACATAGGCCTGTGCTTAAAATCGCATTTTAACAGATGGATGTTTTTTTACATGGCATTATAATAGGCTGAAATTGTAGTACATTTGATACTCAGATTGTACTAAGTTGATCAATATTGTTGCATGCTTTCTAAGACTCACAGAAACTGTTGTAGTTGTTTCAAATGTGGATTCTTACAATGCCATAATGCCTTTTCAAACAGGCAAATTGACTGTTGTTTAATGAATGCAGGTCACATTGATATCAGTGTATGCAATGTCATACTTTCCCAAAGAGCGTGAATTAACTGGAGTGATATTATGAATAAAAAGTCCATAATGCAACTTAATATCTCAATGTAAATAGAAACTATTAATGCATGACGTGTATACCCACCTTAAAAGCCACTTTATGCTGTTGTTGACACTGTTAAATTTTTCCCTGACTCCTCTAAACAGTTAGTAAACAATACGATTCAGGCTGGTTTTCAAGTTCTTAGGAGTCCATGAACCAGAAATTAGTGTTGAATGCTACAACATAGATGCATCTTTAAACCTCATACGGCTGTCTAAGACCTTAAAAAGGGCAAGTGCTACGCAACTCAGAGTTGTGTTCCATATGAAGAGGTTTCTAGGCCCCTACGTGGAGCTAGAACGAAATATCTTTTAAAAATGTATTTTGTTAGGTATGTTTTTTTTCCGTACGTATATTGTTTTCTTAATTAATGTATCTATTATAACTACAGTAAATGTGTGTATATATCTATATCTATATCTCTCTCTCTCTCTCTCTCTCTATATATATATATATATATATATATATATATATATATATATATATATATATATATATATATATATATATATATATATATATATATCTCCCAGTAGTATGGAAAGAAAAAATATATTGCAAAGCCAACTGCTTTTTTTTTATTTGATCATGGTGCCAATTATACTAATCCACCTATTGTGCTGCATGTTTCTTGTTTGTGCAGAAAATTACCTAAATGATCAGTTATACAGTGTATGTTAAAATATGTTCAAATCTATCTTGAATGTGTCCTGTACTACCGTTTAAAACTGGATGGATTGTGTCTGTCATTGTTTACCTAAAAGTGCCTATCCAAGGGAACAGATACAAAAAAAATCTATGTATGTATGCATTCATATGCTCACCTGTTTCATGCTTAACTCTTGTCAAATCGGTATTTTATTCGCACAAACCAACATGTTAAATGTGCTAGTATTATAGAAACGTTTTAGCAAGTGGTCAAAATGAGCCCACTATAATAATTTAAATGCGTTATTATGTCCATTATCATGTCCTAATGTATTTAGACGTACAGCTCTTTCAGACAAGAAATCTAAAATAAGTAGATAATTGTGTCTTTTTGTGGCCATTCAGCCTACCTCTAATCAGTCCCTTGCGTGATTGTCTTCTTGTACATTATGTTATAATCACTGATCAACTCAACAGTTTACTTTAACACTGCATTACAGCAATGATTGCTGAATGTGTACTCTCAAATAAAGGTTAATTTGCTTATGTTACAGTGTGTGCATCAAATTTGTAACTATTTTCTTCCATAGAGGATATGTCATATAGCCTACAGGTCAATGATTACATACTAAATAGTTTTGTGTGTGCAGCCCAATTTGTTAATTGCCTAGTTGTATTTTTGACAACTAGGCATATTTGGAGTATATTTGGCATATATTTGGAGTAACAATGCGATTTTCTTTTATGTTATATGTTTGGCAAACCCATAAGATCGTCACATTTCCGGGGGACTTAGTGACGTAAAATCAGAAGAACTTGGTTTGAGCTGTCTGACGCCCGACGCAGACACCGCCCATTAGTTATTGGAAAGTTAGAAGAAGTGTGCACTGTAGAGGTGTTTCTCTTTTTGTGGTCAACTGAAAAGGGTCCAATTTTGGTAAGCAGTGGAGTGTTGTATAATTACTGGCTATCTTATAACGTTGTAATATATATGCTGATATTGCAGCTATGTGAAAGGGTAAGCTAACGTTATTTTTCGAAGAATATCGTTCATACTAGCTTAGCTAGCCTAGGGTAGCGACTGTGGCTAACCCGTTTTTTAGGTACAAACGTCTCGTCCACACCCAACGTTGCAAATAAGTCTTGTTTTTGCCTAAGGGTGTTGTGTATTTTGTTCCTCATTAGGGTTACACCTCATAGTTTCCAGATCTACAAAATGTTAGCCTAGCACAAGCGTTATGTGCTGTAAGTTGGTTTATGATTAATTGTTGGCTCGTCGTGATAATGCCACTGAGCTTGAAGACTAAGTTAGTGGTTAACTAACGTTACCTAGTACGGTAACGTTGGTCAACTTAAAAGCTGAAGCTATCGAGTTGTTTACGTTTTTTTTATCACTGTAACACTAACAGTAAGAGGCCAGAGAAACTATTCGTGTGAATGTGTTTCTGTCTAAATGCCAGCCTGTCCTTGTTTGTTTGCAACTAAACTGACTAAATTTGGCTAAGCTAAATAGCTAGCTAACATTCAACATGTAGGTTTCCTTGCCTTTTTGCGTAGCATTCTACTGTATTTCTCTCGCTATGTTGTATGTTTGCAGAGAGACATGGCGGCACAGTGTGTGACCAAGGTGGAGCTGACGGTTTCCTGTGATAATCTCCTGGACAAAGACATAGGCTCCAAGTCTGACCCCCTGTGTGTGCTTCAAATGAACAGCTCTGACACGCAATGGTTTGAAGTAAGTAAGACAAACACAGCCAAAGTTTTAACACATTGATGACATTTCTAGGGTATTTTGGTCTGGTTACTATAGGTTACTATCACTCTAACTTTAGTTGTTGGGATATAGAACAAGCAGTTTGCGAAAAAGCATATGCACAATAACCTAATGATTTGTGTTGATGCTGTACAAAAATAAATCTATGTATGTATGCATTCATATGCTCACCTGTTTCATGCCAAACTCTTGTTGTCAAAACATATTTTAAAAATGCGTTCAGCTTGACATCTCTAATTTTCTCGAATGTCTGTCAGGCTGGACGCTCAGAGAAGGTACAGAACTGCCTCAGTCCGAGGTTTTCCAAAAAGTTTGTTGTCGACTACTACTTTGAGCTCGTGCAGAAACTGAAGTTCGGGATTTACGATATCGACAATAAAACTATTGACTTGAGCGATGACGACTTCCTTGGGGAGCTTGAGTGCACTTTGGGTCAGGTGAGGTCTGGTTCTACACTTATACACACTATATCTTGTTCACTTTGTATCCCCTGTTGTCTGTTTTACTGCATACATGTAAGCCATCACAGTAAATTGTTACAGGACAATCTCTCTGTTCAGGAGAGATTTTTATTCTACTAACCCTCATGCTAACTGAAGTCGCTTTAGGTTAAAAGCACTTTGCAACCTGACCCCACATGTAGACACATTGGTTTATTTTGTAACAGCATGCCCACTGGTGTAACGTCATAGACAGTTAACAATATAATGTACTCTATGCTGTGTAACCTGCTGTTCTAAGGTTTAGGTTTGCGATGTGATCTAATCTAGAGTGAACTTATAAAGTTTTTAATGTGTTTGTATGGCAGGTTGTGTCCAGTCGAAAACTCACACGGCCACTGGCCTTGAAGAACAAGAAGCCTGCTGGAAAAGGGACCATCACGGTGAGGAGTGTTTATAAAGAGTGTATGTGTGGTAGATTAATATCACATGATGTTGTTGATATTGTTATTGAACTGCATTTGAATACAGCTGTTTTCTTTTTCCTCAGATAAGCGCTGAGGAAATAAAAGACAACAGGGTGGTCAACTTTGAAATGGAAGCTAGGAAACTAGATAATAAGGTAAACTAAACACCAGCCACTTCACACACACTTAGTTGGTCGCAACAATTTATTATTATTATTATTATTATTATTATTATTATTATTATTATTATTATTATTATTATTATTACTATTATTATTATTATTGTATTTTCCATATATCATCTATTTTGGTTTGTTTGTATAAGGATTTATTTTCTCTACCACTAAATTAAACATAATCCTGTCTTTTCTATATGTTCAGTAATATTTGGGATTCTTTGTTACCAGGATTTCTTTGGGAAGTCTGATCCATATCTTGAAATCTACAAGCAGGCTGAAACCGGATGGCAACTGGCTCACAGAACTGAGGTGGTTATTTCCCTATATTTACATTAATCATCCTCCATTTACATTTCCCTGCTGTTTTGTTTTCTGTGAATGATCCACTATTGGCTCACTTTTTAAGATGTTACAATACTTTGTTCACATACTTTCTTCACTTTGCGGATACAAGGCCTTTTGTACTTACCGGAAGAAATTGAAATAGTATGTTTCCTAATGTACGTTGTCATTATGTAGGTAATCAAACTTGTAGCTACAGAGTACTTAGTTTTGTAGAGCGTGGAGGTCTTTGGCCTGGACAATGCTAGGCTCCTCCTTAATGTCTTCTTTGACAGTGTTCTTATGTAGAGACTGTAGTCGCAGCAATATGCACTTGCACTTCTGATGCAGTTGGGACTTACTTTCACGTTTTCACATTTAAATATTTGTCATTCAGCAGACGCTTTTATCCAAAGTTATTTCCACTTCCACTCAGAGAAAGCCTTGTAGATTGTTCAAGGTGATAGGGAAGTATGATGTGAAAACATGTAGGTGCCTTCAATCCTGGGTACTAAATCACTTGTGCAATCGCAAAAGGCCGTAAGCTTTATTTTTAGCATAGCATAGCATTGTGACGGCAGTCAGTAAGGCTGCATCGTACATGGTTAGTGTGATGTACTGTGCTTGTAGGCCCACGTAAAATGCCGTGGTTTAACGTTATCCATTCTGGTGCATTGTGCAGGTCGTCAATAACAACCTGAACCCAACATGGAAACCTTTTAGTATCCCTCTGCAATCTCTCTGTGGAGGAGACATGGACAAACCTATCAAGGTATATATACATACATACACACACACACATATATATGTATGTTGTTAAGTAAATGCTTTTTTTAACCCGTCTTGATATATGAATTGCATGGCCAAAGCATATTTCACACGCCTCTTTTGAGAGATAATTTGTTCTGCTAACTTGCATAAGTCTGGAGTTAAGACTGTGTGCAACGCTTATTGTGCTTATATATTGGGCAATAGTGGGCCTTTGGAACCATCACAAACTTTAAGTTAAGGCGCTGGTCTCAGAAAACAAAATGGAGGTCCTCTCTTGAATGTCTGTTCACTCATCCCTTAATGATCTAGTTTGATGTTTGGTGTATTTTCTATATCTTCTGATGCCCTGTCAGAAAGAGCTGCTTCACTTACAGCAGGACAAGTGAGTTACCTTGGACGGCGTTGTGTGTCAGTTTCATAAGATCATAAGACCCTTTCATTGGTGTGTGTGGGGGGGGGGGGGGGCGTACGTGTGTGTGTGTGTGTGTGTGCAAAAGAGAGAGTGAGTGCCAGTTTATGTACACCATTCTCATACGCCTTCAATTGCGAGAGAGGAAATGGTTTAAACAAAAAAAAATAAGTATCTGATGATATCAACCCCCCTTTTTATGGGTTGTTCTCATCTCCCATTTGCTGCTGGTGTGGGTTAGTGTGCTGAAGAAAGACAACTAAACTCACTGTGTGTCCATTAGCGGGTCTCATCTCCAATCAGATCTGGACATCCTTAATATCCTGCCTCTCAACTGTCTGTCTTTGATTAGTTCAGAGGACATTGTGTGTGTTTGCGTCCTCCGTCATGTGTTGCTGCTGTGTGCGTTTGCAGTGGAGCAGAGAGGCGGCGTGCCTTCTTCCTAGATTAGACTTTGAGCCGTCAGTACCTCGGTGGTGATTTTATTTGATTATTGCCCATCACATGCCGTCTGATCTGGGTGGGGGTTGGACGGAGGGGTTTGCGTTCTGGCACTGCATGCTTCCTTTTCTCTTCCATGTCTGAAGTTATATCATGTTTGTCGAATGCCACATGGTTAAGTCTGCCTGCACATGCTGTAGTACTGATGATGAGTGCTGAGTAGACCAATTTTAAGTCGAGCCGCTCTCTTGTCTTACCTGGTGCAGTGTTAGATTGAATGCGGTTTGTCAATGCGTCTTTGGCTAGCTTTGTAATATCTCTCTCTCTCTCTCTCTCTCTCTCTCTCTCTCTCTCTCTCTCTCTCTATCAGGTGGAGTGCTACGACTACGATAACGACGGCTCCCATGACCTCATAGGCATATTTGAGACCACACTGGCACGCATGCAACAAGGCTCACGCACAGCCCCGGTGAGATCCCCATGGAACCGTTCTCTCTCTCTCTCTCTCTCTCTCTCTCTCTCTCTCTCTCTCTCTCTCTCTCTCTCTCTCTCTCTCTCTCTCTCTCTCTCTCTCTCTGTGTGTTTGTTAAATAGGTCATGCTTTGTTTTACACAAACAATGCATCTTTAGTCTTCACCAATTTTACTCCTGTCAGTTCTGTTCTGGTACCCATTTATTTTTATTGTTTTATCTCCTTTTCAAACCAAAGCACATCTCCTCTTCCTTCCCATCAGGCCGAGTTTGAATGCATCAACAGTAAAAAGAAGCAGAAGAAGAAAGGCTATAAAAACTCTGGGGTGGTCAGCGTGAAGCTTTGTCAGGTAGTGTGGAACACTGAAGTAAAGAAATCAAATTAAACGGGACCTTTATTTCTAAAGAAGCGCCTTTCAAAACAAATGCTACATGTGCCGTTCATTTAAAAAACTATAGAAGTAGAAGATGTAACATATAAACACCACGTTATATATAAATTTTTTGTAAATGCAGTTCAATCATTCTGCGTTACGTCTGGTTTGGGTGATCAGGTGGTGAAGGAATACACCTTCCTGGATTTCATCATGGGTGGATGTCAGATCAACTTCACAGTGAGTCAATACCGTTCTACACACACACACACACACACACACACACAACGTCACTAAGATTTTATGAACTACAGTTTATGTTCACACTGTTTCCGTTGTTAAGCAGTTGTGCGCTGGTTGCCAGGCACTAGCTTTTCAATTAAAATATAGTTTGCAGGAAGTCCTATTTTTTACGTGAAGCCAACCAACCATATACACCTGTCTCAGTTATTCCATAGCCTATTGGTTATCTTTTCTGGGAGCGAGATGGTCAGAACAAAAAAATCATATCTGTCAATTTAAACACTAACAGGAAAGTACTTTGTTGAATTAAAGCGTATCTTTTCAGTCTGAAGGCCATATCCTCATCCATGATCTGCATCTCTCCACCTGTCTTAGGTTGCTGTGGATTTCACAGGTTCCAACGGAGACCCCAAGAGTCCAGAGTCCCTGCATTACATCAGCCCCCAGGGGGTCAACGAGTACCTGTCTGCCATCTGGTCTGTGGGCATGGTGGTCCAGGACTATGACAGGTGAACTTCTCCGTCAGACACACACACACACACACACACACACACACACCAACAGAGAGAGACACTATACAGTCTTAACACATCACAACTACACACACACTGTGCAGTCAGACACATCACAAATACACGCACAAAACACAAATACACACACTGCACAGTCTTAACAACTTACACAGACACATACACACACACATACAGACACGTACACACACATCTATGATGGAAACACATCATAGAAAGACACACACACACTGCACAGTCTTAACACGTCACAAAGACATGCGCTCACACAAGCACGTTCCACCTGAGTCTATTGCTGATCGGTTACTGATATTCTGTGGTATTTTTCTCTCTGCACAGTGACAAGATGTTTCCTGCCTTTGGCTTCGGAGCCCAGGTCCCTCCCAACTGGCAGGTAAAGAGGAAGCCTTCACCAGTCAAGGTGGTGGAAACTGTGAACTTGTTTTTCCTCTTCCTGCTGCTGCTGGGATTCAAAGAGTTTTGTTTGTTTTTCCTGGAAACGGTGCTCTGTTTGTTCACGCCTGACTTTTTTTGGTTTAACAGGTTTCCCACGAGTTTCCACTCAACTTCAACCCTTCCAATCCATTCTGCACAGGTATGTTTTAGTGTTGGTCGTTAGTGGAGATTTAGGGGTGTGTCTGTCTAAGCCTCTCAGCTCTTACGTGTGTGTGCGTGCGTTTCTTTCTTTCTTTCTTTCTTTCTTTCTTTCTTTCTTTCTTTCTTTCTTTCTTTCTAGGAATCGAGGGCATAGTGGAGGCCTACAGGGTGTGCCTCCCTCAGGTGAAGCTCTACGGCCCCACTAACTTCTGTCCCATCATCAACCACGTGGCTCAGTGTGCCATGCAGGCAATGCAGCAGACCACAGCCTCTGTGAGTACCTGGGTGGCAGGGCAGCACTGACACAGTCACAGAAGGACTTCCATGATTAGGCTCTAGTTGATTTGCATGGGAAATTCAAAGAAAGTAAAGTGCTCTTTTGTACGTGCTAGAATTAACTGTGAAAAGTTGATTTGATAACAAAATAAAAAAATATAACAAGCCTTCATTTGAGGCGACTGGTAGCCTGTGAGTCCACAACTTTTGTCAGAAAGGGCAACACAAATTAGATTATTAGGAAAATCACATTTGTTCATTATCACAGTTGTTAACACGGTCCAAGTCAAAAGCACTAATCAGGATCTCTTCCAAGCCAGGGATATTCTGGGAGCTGTATTTGTTTAGTGGCATACATTTAGTTTATCGTAGTCATTTTGCTTGACACCATCTCGTGAGTGAATGTACAGCGAGTGATAAAATCAGGATTCCTGCTTGGGACCACATCCACATATCTTTGTAACTAATTGCTGTTTCCATTGAACCTTTCTCTTTCTCTTTCTCTCCCCAGCAATACTTTGTGCTGCTGATCATCACGGACGGCGTGATCACAGACATGGACCAGACGCGCAGCGCCATCGTCAACGCCTCCCGTCTGCCCATGTCCGTCATCATCATCGGGGTGGGCGGGGCCGACTTCAGCGCCATGGAGTTCCTGGACGGTGACGACGGGAGGCTGAGGTCAATGACCGGTGAGGCGGCCATGAGGGACATCGTCCAGTTTGTCCCCTTCAGAAAGTTCCAGAATGTAAGGAATTGTTTTGGCTATTTTTAAAGACCCTTCTTTAGTTGTTTTTTTTGTTTTTGTAAGAGTACAGTCAAAGTAACTGATGGTTGTGTAGAGTTGACACTGGCTGAAATCCTGTTATTGATGAATGTCCATTTCTTTGCATTTAACCTTTCTTTGAATTTAAGTTCATGTTCTTTGGGTGAAAATTATTTTGGGGAATTGAATGGGGTTTAGCAAACTTCTCAACTTACTTTCCTTGGCTGTAATCATTGGATCCAATTATTAACAAGTAACCAAAGGGCCTGTGCATATGGTGGCCATTGCTTTTGACAGTAACCGGCTTTGTGTTGGTTGGGCGGTGTACTTTAACGTGATCTGCTTGGTATGACTTCATAAGGCCGCCTAAACTATTAACATCCTAAATTCAAGTCTGGGCTCCACCCTCAATTATTCCCCTGCAGTTTCTCTCAAAGATCTATTTTAAGTAAACTCTTGAATCCAACGCAAGCCCTTCCCATGCCCCAAGTACTGCCTCCTCACCTTAAGTCACCAAGTTCTCTCTCCCTCCCTCCCTCCCTCCCTCCCTGCTTTTCCTTCTTTTTCTTCCACTCATGTCATTCCAGGCACCTGCACAGGCCTTGGCCCAAAGCGTTCTGGCAGAGTTGCCCGACCAAGTGTCCTCCTACTACAATTTACTCAAGCTGAAACCTCCCAAGGAGACTGTTATACCGTAGAAATGTAGGGACGCCATTACCAAACACTTACATCACCCACCACCACCATCTACCCTCACCCCCCTTTTTTCACCACCCTAGCCCCTGCCCTTGTTCTGTTCGGGCTGAAAATATGCCTTGTGTCATAGTCCTTTTTGTCTTGGCATGCGCTTCAATTGATTCAATAACATTTATATTGTATTTCTTTCAGGCTGTATGTGTATGTCTATTAGCTGACTACCCAGGTTTTTTCTGTGTCAGTGTGTTTTATTCGTGTCTGTGTCAACAAAGTAGGGAAGAGCCACTTTTAAGAATTCTGTCTTCGTCTGCCTCCCCTTTTAAAAATTATGTTTTGATTTATAACCAACTCCTACTGCTAACCCATTTTGTCTTTCGTGTCTCACCAAAAGACTAACAGCTGTATGTGTACCTCTAATACTGTTGTGTGTCCCTCTTCTCTGAATTTTCCATAAAACACATAACGTAATTTTTCTTCCCTCTTTCTTCCTGTGTGTCTCGCTATCCCGCTTTCGCTCTCTCTCTCTCTCTCTCTTCAGGGTCCTAAAGAGGCGTTGGCTCAGAGCGTGCTGGCAGAGGTTCCTGGTCAGGTAACAGAGTTCTTCAAGCTGGTGAAGCTCAGTCCACCCAATGCACCTGCTGCTCCCACAGCTACAGCGGGGGCCGTCTAGAAAAACTCCCCGACTCCATCTTGAATCCAGGAAGACGTGCTTTACCCAGGGGAACCTACCACCATCCTGTTGCTACAGAATTATGAACTGTCTAGAAAAACTCCCCGACTCCATCTCGAATCCAGGAAGATATGCTTTACCCAGGGGAACCTACCACCATCCTAACATCCTGTTGCTACAGCATTATGGACCCTCTAGAAAATCTCCTTGATTCCAGGAACACGGCGCTGTGTTTTACCCCCATACTTTTAGCACTGTGACTCATCACTCCTTTCCTTCAAATCCAACTCTGAATCCAACTTTAAGCTGCACGTGTTTTCCAGAGAAATCGCTCGACATTGGACCTCGATACTTCCTTAATAAAAACAACAAGCTCATCCTCAAACCCAAACCCTACCTTTAGTCTGCATTTGGACACCAACAGCCTGTTTGTGAATGGGTGGCGTTTTCAAACTTTCCAGCTTTGTTCCTAACTCCCTGTTGGACTGGATTGAATTTAACTCCCCGCAGTACTCTCCGGCTATCATAATCAGCCTTTCTACAGTTTAGCCATTATGAATGTATCATCTTTAAAGGGATTATCTTCTATTATAACCACAAATTATACCATATATCATGTTGTGTTATGTCAGAACTTATTTGATCCAGTTAATGTCATTAACATGTGAAATCCATGTGACATTTGTGTCAAAAGGTCTTGTCCTTCCACCGTCGATGGTCAGTTTTAGAAAATATTATTTCAAATCGTTGTCTTGTACCACAATAGCTTCATTTTTAATTTTTATAATTTTTTTATCAAAGGCAGCATCGCATGGCAAACAAAATATACAGTATCACAGCTCAGAGAATTACAAATCTATTCAGCGACCACCACCATACTGGAATCCAGTCATGATGGACCAAAATTCAATTGCCTTTAATAAGCATGTTTACAATTACTTCCAAGGAAACTATAACACGTACGCATTACTGTGCACTCTAAAAATGCCAATGCCAATCTATATTGTCTTTTGTTTAATATGTTATATATAGCTTCCTTTTTTTTATAATGTTCACAACTGCAACTTAGGTATATCTGTTTTATACTTACCCTTTGGGTAAAGTTTTGGAACGATAATGTGTGTGCAGTAGATGCAGTCTGTCTGTTCAACCTACCAACTTCTTTGCCAATTTGTTAGAAAGCTACTGTATGTAGTCAACAGTGAACAGTATATTAATTTCCTACCTTTGCACTGCAAGTTGTCAAGCTAAAGAAAAAAATTATGCTTAGATATATGCAGATAGACAGATAAATGTATATGCAAAACAAAATACATCAACATTTTTTGATTTTTTAAATTTGTATGTAACTTGGAGATACTTTTCCTCAACGTGAAATATGAAAGTTCCTCACTTTACTATTGGTGTAATGTGTTAGTGCTGATATTCATTGCTGTTTCAACAACACAAAAGTGTGTTAATATTCGCATAGTCTATATTCTGAGGTTAGAATAAAGTTGAATTTAATCTATTAAGTGCCAATCATGCCCAGCCACTTTTTTACTTAAATGTGCCATATGTAACATACTTTATGTATTATGACTGAAGTATTAATTAAGCATTGTTGATGTTTTGTTCGTTTTTTTTATTATTGTTTAGATTATTTTATTTCCCATGCCACGTGTGTCATTTGTGTTTTTTTCATGTAATGGATACCTTTAACTGGAGTGGTTACCTTAGGTTCTTCATAATGCATAGTTTACAAAAGTATGACCTAAACAAGAAGGTGGATTTTTTTTATGGTTGTCTTTGATCATTTTTTGTGTTTTTAGTCTTTGGGTATACCAACTGTTGATGCTCTTGGCATGCCATGTGTTTAACCAAAAATATAAATAAACATACTTGTTGTTCTGACTAAATGCCATTTTCATGTGTTTTCTGTGTGATTTGCTATTTTTGGTTAATTTGTTGAATGTGCAGTTTGTACATCTTAAATTTTGTGTATGTTAACAGTTGCCGAACTTAATTTCAAATATTTAAAACTGGCATTTTGGTAAAATTTTTTACAGAATCTAAATATCTAGGAGACTGCTGTCCATGCTTAAGCTTCAAATTCAAGGATAAAAAAAGACAAAACATGTAGTAAACATAATATAACTTTATGAAAAATTTACTATTTACAATATACAAAGTTTTTAAAACATATTTATCATTGTAATTTGCTAGCAGCATAGAGATTACACCCTTCCACTGACCAATTGAAACATAACAAAAATCGATAAATTACCAATTGTTGTTGTCTCTATAATAGACTAAAACTTTATTAAAGTGAATATTAAAGGGATAAAATTTCAAATCTCTTTCTGTAGACTGGCTGCCCTTTCAATAACTGTCCGGTCTTAGTACATTATACAATAATACAAACTGAAATATACAAAGTGTTTTTAACAAAGTGAATATAAAATGGCAGATCTTTTCATTTTGCCTGTTTCGCTTCTGCTTCCCTTGCCGCCTAAAACAGAAACGACAGAAGGAATATTAGTAATTTAAAGTAAATGCCCTTATTCTTATAAATATAATCTACAGTTTATTTATGTATAATTGTAAGTTAATAAATTCTTAATTTAAAGTGATAAAAAAAATCTAGTGAATATTTATCTATAATTGCTCTTCAAAATGAAATGAAAGTTTGTACTTTACCTTCAGTTTCTCCAGGAATCCTCCTTTGCCGAAACCGCCGAATACGCGGAGCATCCTGGGTGTCTCTGGTTTGGGTCCGAATAGAGTCAGTCCCTTCTTCTTTTCTACCTCGGCCTTGGCTGCTGCTGGACCCTTAGCCTTCATCAGACTCCTAGCAAATCACGCACACACAACCAAAAATGGTCAGTCAACTCGAACGGGTTGAGCTAAGTAGCTTAAATTGTCTCAAAATAATGAGCAAAATAAACAGTACAATTGGATGATATTCTAAATCCTTATATTAATATTGATTATTGTCAGTATGTAATAATATAAATTGATGGTTCGGCACACAGGTTTTGGAATGGGTATTTTACAATGCATTCTACAAATCTGGACTGCAAACACTGCAGAATCCCGAACAATCCACTTAATTTTTAAGTTCCAGCAATTTAGTCAACATCCAAGCAAAATATAAAACAACAGGATTTCATGTGGATTTCAACAACATCCTATAGCAATGTTGTAAGTAGGCTTGGTGTTTAAATCCCCAAAGGTAAAGGTTCCTTCTAAACTCAATTTAAATGCTAGACTACAGTTTTTGTTTTCTTACTTTCCCTTCCTGGCCAGCACTTTCTGGGACTCTGGGTAGTGGACCAGGATGTCGAACAGATCCTTCTTCTCCAGGACAAAGAGGTTAGCGAAGCCGTGCGCTTTGACGTTAGCCGTTCTCCTGTTACCTCCATCTTTAGCCGACTGTAAGAGACTGGATGGAGAATGGCATTATATATTCAATGCTCAGAATATGTATCCAATGGTCAAAACAAATAAACCTGTGATCTTAAAATGCCGTGAAAATGCAAATATAAATCTGCAGATCTCTCAGTTATGTTTTGAATCTTGCATGTATGTAGCGCATTCAACAAATTTGATAGAAAGGCCTATTTTCTTTTTAGATAGTTCAGTCAGATAAACTGTCCATCTTTAAGCATTTATTAAGTATGAATATACATGAGTTTTTGCATGGCTGAGTCTGCTACATATGGAAGCTCCCCGCTGTACATATCTGGGACAACATCCTGAGGTAGGGAGCACACATACATCGATCATCCTTTTGGACACATTAGCAGACGAACATTTTAGCAGACCTAAGGTGGGAGTTGGGGTGGAGGTGGGAGCATTTCCTATCACCTCATCCAACAAGCACAGCAACTAGCTTTGGCATCAGGCCATATAAACACCTCCTCCTCGCTCACGAGCTGATATTTGATTGTGAACTGGTGTGTGTGTTAAGTGACTGGCGTGTGTGCAACGCGCTGTATGACGGCTTACGTCAGCAGCGCACAGACTTCAAGTTATCTGCCTGAACTTTAGCTGACGCTCCAGCTCACCTGATCTCTCCGAACACACAGCCAGCCTTCAGGGTGACGAACACGATGCTGTTGTCAGGTCCTCCCACCACCTGCACCGCTCCACTCTTTATGATGTACATCTCTTTACCAATGTCGCCCTGCGGGACACACGCGGACGTTTAGAGAGGTGAAATAAGTTCACCCTGCAGGATGGAAATGGTTATTACAGTAAGAGGGGTGAAATAAGGTCACCCTGAACACAGCACTATATAAATGGCCACTATGTTAAGTTCAATAAATCTACCTGCGGGAAACTAATGATCATTCAGAGGGAAGAAATAAAATCACCCTGTAGGATCGAGATGGCAATTCAGAGGCTATTTTTTACAACATATATGTGTGTCAAATGATATCTAAGACTTAATAAGCTGATTTTCATACACTTCTGAATCACCTATTAGGTCACTTACGTCACCAGTTTCATAAACAGTTTCATCATGTCCCCTGCATAATTGGAACAATGTGTGCGGATTTCTACACAGTACAGGGCACGAGTGTTCACTGCAAAGTAGGAATCAGTCAGTCCTCTTTCCTTACCTTCTTCACCACAAAGTCTCCTGGTAAGTAGATGATAGATTTGAGTCTCAGCAACATGTCCACCATCATCTGTTTATCACAGCCCTGAAGGAGAGAAAACAACACAAGGTTCATTTTATAGAGACTATGAGATATTACCTCACCATGAAATAACCACACACTTTCCCCTCTTCTTTTGTGATGTATGTTCCTGCACACAAGTGTTGGATAAAAACCTTAACTTTTCCTTCTTAAATGTAAACTTAAAGCATGTTATCTAAAGATCTCTTCTTAAAATGAATGAAATGCAGTAAGATGATGAAATGTAGCATTTAACGTGATGCCTAGTTACCTGAAACAATGCAATCTTCTGGAACGTAGCGAGATTGATGTCCGTTGCTATGGCAGTTCTCATCACCAGAGGCATTTTCTCTAACAACTCTGATTCATCTGGAGTAAGAAAGAGAGGGAGAGAGAGGTAAAAAAAGATATAGAAATAAGAATTTAGGTGAAAGTGTAAGATTATGAAGGTGTGACGCTATGCTAATGTTTCCATTGCCTTCCAAGCATTTCCCAGGTGTAGCTGTACCATGTGTCTATCCTCCTCTCTACACAGACTAGCCAGTGAAATACTACAGCTCAGTAAATCAACTCCTTTTGATGAGTTTAAAGGAATAGTTCACTATTTTTGGATGTTTAATGAAAATAAGATAAAACATCCAAAATAGTGAACTACTCCGTTAAAGGTTAAAGGGGTTGTGTTACAGAGATCAAACCAGCACGCCCTGTGCATCCCAGGTGTCTTTGTACCAGGTGTGTAACCTGTGCTGACGTTTGTCTATCCTCCTATCTGTATACCTCTACAGAGACTAGTCAGACTAACTTTATCACAGGGACGTGAATCTAAGGGTTTGGTGGTGGTGGGGGGTGTCTCAGACCTACCCAGCATGCCCTGTGCGTCCCAGGTGTAGTTGTACCAGGTGCGGACCCTGTTCTGAGTGAAGCGGTTGATCTTATTGGCGTTCATGTAGGACACACAGCCGTCCATGGAGGCACGGAAATACGTCTGACCCTGAGTGGCAGCGCCGATGACGTCTCTCATCTGGCTCACAGGAACCCACGAAGAAGATAGAGAGAGAGAGAGAGAGAGAGAAGGAGAGAGAGAGAGAAGGAGAGAGAGAGAGAGAGAGAGAGAGAGAGAGAGAGATAGAGAGAAGGAGAGAGATACAGAAGACAGAGTGCAAGAGACGAAGAAAAAGAGTAAGTGAGGGAGAAAGAAAGAGAGAGGGAGAGAGAGAGAGAATGAGAGAGAGAGACAGAGAGGATATTTAACAAAACTTTTCTATGACATTTAAACAGCTTCAACAGATTCTAATCTTTTTCAAATGTATAATTAACAACATCAAAACAGATTTATTTTTGTTCGGACTGAATGACTTTTTCCTTTTGTAAGTTCATCTGGATGACATACCTGTCCAATCAAACTGGAGAACACGAAGATGCCAATGAAAAAGTTTGACATCTGAAAGGTGATCTCGAAGACGTTGTGAGGTTCAGGGAGGCCCCCGATGTTGATGAGACTGCGGACAGCATAGTAGTAACAACGCAGGTATCTATGGAGACGGACAGAGAGAGAAGAGAGAAGGAGCTTACAAAATGTCACAGTGCATTCATATCAGGTAAGCAAAACATATCAAATAGTTCATTAAACTAGAATAGTTTATTCCTGTCTCTAATGTTCAATCGATAGAATCTAAGTGTAATTTTATAGCTGGTCGTATCAATAACATATGTGATTGAGGAGGAGTAGAAAGCTGTCATGCTTGCCACAAGAGGGCGCTAACATGCTAAGTGAACTGGTCCGGTTTGGTGATTCTGAGGCTGACTGAAGCTCTGTAACCCACCTAAGCCAATCAGTGTTGACCTGACCAGCCCGTCCGATTAGCGAACGAGTGTTCTCAAATACAGTGCAATGCTCTTCATGCTTTTCCGGGGGCGTTTTTACGGAGTATAAAGCTTCAACCTTTAGCTCTCAGTCACAATTTTGAACATTCAAAAGGCCGCAATTGATTTTGAGAAACAGATTTCTTTTTGATTGACACACAGTTCCTTGTCAATGGAGACCATTAGTGGGAAACAAAATAAGTCTTACGCGGTTCCTGCTCCGTCGTAGACCCATTTTGTCGTGCCGATTCCCTGGTAGTCTGAGGCGAAGTAGTAGATGCAAGCGTTAATGTGTAGGATGAACAGCAGATATCCAGTGGTGCGTCCCACTCTGTAACGCCACAACACACCAGAATAGGATCAAACATCAACACTTTGTCAAAGTGGACGTTTATTACCCAATTATTATCTTGTTGTAAGCTAGCCGTACTGAAATATTAACAAGATACACACTACAAGATACTTTAGAAGCCCCACCCACACACACACACAAACAATTTTCATCCAATTTCTTATTTTTCTGTATAGTATTATTATCTTTTTTTAAGCTTACCACACTAATAATATATAATATATTGTCAGGTTAGACACACACGTGCACACACACACACACGCACTCTCACACATGTACACACACACACACATGCACACTCACACACACACGTACAGACGTGCACACACATACACATGCACACGCGCATGCACACTCACACACGTGCGCACACACATCCATTATTTCTAAATAAACTGATGGCATCAGCTTTCTCTAACCTCCAGATATAGGCTTTGGCCATGATGCTCTCGAGACGATCGCTGAATTCAAAGAAGGATTCAATCTGTGGAGTACAGGGAAAGAGAAAGAGAGAGAGAGAACACAGGTAAAAATGTTGGCACATGGAAAGGAAGGATTTAATCTGTAGAGTACAGGGAAAGAGAAATGTTGGTACAGGATGAGTGTAAGGCTAGTGAAAGAGCACGTTTTACTCTAGAAAACAATGTGTGTAATCCAAATAAGAGACACAGAGAGAGCGAGAGAGAGCGAGAGCGAGAGAGAGAGATGACTTGAGAGAGACCGAGAGAAAAGGTGGGACTCAACACAACACTCAGCAGCAGCACAGAGGAGGGAGAGAGAGAGAGAGAGATGGGAGGAGGTTTACCCTCATAAGGCGGTTGAACCTGTAGAGGGATGAGTATCCGAAGTGAAGGGATAAGAAGTCGAACGGGATGATGCTTATCATATCAGACTGGCAAGGATGAAAAAGAGGGAAAGACAGGTCAAAACTCTCTTCATTATTCATATTGCATGCTGTGCTGAAACTGGACTTGCTAAAGATGTATTCACATCCATGGAAGTTGTTCATGTTTGTGCTGCAACAACGTACAATTTAATCTTTTGTTTGCCCAAGAAAATAACAATTCTGCCGACCTCAACAATTCAGTTGCACCACTTATAACATCACAACAATTGTCATTAAAAACTACCAATATGTAATCCAACAGCAATATACATGTATAGAAAAAGGCTTTTATCATTACAGTTAAGATCAAAAACCCACAGTGACCAGTAGGTAACATGGTCAGCGCCCCAGCTCCTATCTTTAACGTACCTGAAACCTGGCCGACGATCGATAGTTTGCCTTGGTCGTAATCCTGTCTTTCTGAAAGGCAAAGCAAAGGGCTGTGTTACAGCTATGTATTTATAGAGATGGGCTTATAGTGTTATCACTGATAAAGACAACAAAAGAAAAGAGAGAAAAACCCTCTAACACCCAAAATGGTCCCTTTCACGTACAGACACACTTTAAAAGATGCAAACACAAACAATCAATGCATCCACACTGACGGTTAGCTGTCAATCAATCTGACCCAATGTGTGTTTATATATCTTTATTTTTATTTTAGTGTCCTACTGTATCGTCTTCTTCAAACATATGCAAACACACACACACACACACACACACACACACACACACATATGCACAGACACACACACACACACACACACACGCACACACTCACACGCACACACACACACACACACACACAGACACGCACTCACACACACATATGGAAAGACACGCACACACACACACACACACACATACGGAAACACACACACACACACACACATTATTTGGAAAGCGTGTATTTATCCTCTCACTATAATGTCTCCTCCTTTGACGAACTGTAGTCGCGGCTGAAAGATGACGATGTCCATGACGTTGATGATGTCAGAGATGACATCGAGGACCATCCAGAAGGGAATGCTGATGGCCGTGTGGTACGGGAACACCAGCCGCACCGGACAGAACCAGATGTTGTAGTTGTAGGCCACCGTGACCACACTCAACCAAGCCATGTACCGTCGATCTAAAGGGGGGAATAACAGGGGGAGACGGAGAGAGAGAGATGGAGGGAGAGATGGAAGGAGAGACAGAGGGAGCGACATAGGGAGAAATTAAGAGAGACAGAGGGAGAGAGTGGAGGGAGAGATGGAAGGAGAGAATAGGGAGGGAGAGATGGAGGGAGTGGGAGATGGAGGGAGAGAATAGGGAAGGAGAGATGGAGCGAGAGTTAAAGGGAGAGAGTGGGGAGAGCGAGACAGAGGGAGAGACAGACGGAGGGAGAGATGGAGGGAGTGTGAGAAGGGAGACAGAGGGAGAGACGGAAAAAGATAGTGTGGAGGGGACACACAAAATAGTAACATCATTTTACATCCTAAAAGACATCCTTGAGTCTTTCAAATCAAAAAAATAAAAACTCGTATGTATGGCTGGTGCACCTGTGAGTCTTTGCAATTCAATTATTGATGACATTTAAACTGTTATAATTTGAGTAATTAGGATTATTTATGTTATGTGTTCATGCAGCTGTATATCATGTGGAGTATGTGTGATGGCTGGTCTACCTGTGAAGAGGTCTATGGTGGGTTTGTGTGGACTTGTGTGGTTGGTCTACCTGTAACTGTGTCTATGTTGGGTCTGTGTGATTGTTGGTCTACCTGTGAGGGGGTGTATGTTGGGTTTGTGTAATGGCTGGTCTACCTGTGCAGGGGTCTATGTTGGGTTTGTGTGATGGCTGGTCTACCTGTAAATAGGTCTATGTTTGGTTTGTGTAATGGCTGGTGTACATGTGCAGGGGTCTATGGTGGGTTTGTGTGATGGCTGTTCTACCTGTGAAGGGCTCTATGATGGGTTTGTGAGATGGCTGGTCTACCTGTAAATAGGTCTATGGTGGGTTTGTGTGATGGCTGGTCTACCTGTAAATAGGTCTATGGTGGGTTTGTGTGATGGCTGGTCTACCTGTGAAGGAGTCTATGGTGGGTTTGTGTGATGGCTGGTCTACCTGTGAAGGGGTCTATGGTGGGTTTGTGTGATGGCTGGTCTACCTGTGAAGGGGTCTATGGTGGGCCCCACCACGGAGTCCATTTTGTCCTCCAGGGGGCGTAGTAGGATGTCGATGCAGGAACAGTTAATGGACGGGAGCAGCTGCTCCGCCTTCCTCGCCTCTTCCGCTAACCTGTCCTCCTCCTTTTTCTTCTCATCCGCTATCTTTTTCTCTTCGTCTTTCTTTTTCTTATCCTCCGCCCTCTTGGCCGCATCCTCCGCTTTCTTTTTGTCCGCCTCTTCCTTCGCTATTCGTTCCGCCTCCTTTTTCCTGATGTATTCTTCTTTTCTCAGAATGGGTGCTAAAGGGATAGAGAAAGAGAGAGAAAGAGAGAAAGAGATAGAGAGAGAGAGAGAAAAGAGAAGGAGAGAGAGAAAAAAGAGTGAAAGAGAGACATGAGGATGATGAGTGTTCTGTGATATTCCAAATGTGATTAGTGTGTGTGTGTGTGTGTGTGTGTGTGTGTGTGTGTGTGGTTAGTTTCCGCGACAGGTAGTCAAAGTATCCACACCTTTTTATCTGCATGGCGTATTCACGTGAGTGGGGGTCTACTTACTGACGGGCGGAGTGATCTCCGGTGACGTGGCGTACGGGTCTATTACTTTCTCTTTGTATATCTGCGTCCTCTCCTTCAGCTTCTGGATAACTTTGCGGAGGTGGTCGTCAGCGTAGCGGTTATATACAACAGGGGGAGGGGGAGGCGGGGGTTGCTCGCTAAAAGTAGAGGGACATACAATAAATCAATTGGTCTACTGTTGACGTTTTGTTTTGTTTTGAAATTGACAGCTGGTGGAATGATCACAGTGGGAAAGTCGGTAGCTCTGCCAATGATAATCAACTCTTAAAACCCGGCCAGAGCTCCAACCAAAGTAACCAATGCTAACTGTCAAACCTGTCTTCTCTACCTCTCAAAGTCTCTACGGTAAAATGTGTTTACTTCCTGCTCTGACATCATGTGACCAAATCTACCTCAAACCCCAGTCTCACCAGGGTCTTGGTTGGCAGGGCTGTTGTTAGGGTCTTGGTTGGCAGGGCTGTTGTTAGGGTCTTGGTTGGTACAAGTAAAGACACGTCGCAGCTTCGGGACAGGTATACGTTAATAATAATGATAATAATAAAAGTTTAACTGCTGGAAAACACAATTCTATCTCAAACCATCTGGATTTGACAAGAAGCCAAGGAGAAGCCCAGGATCAATGTAAATGCTGAGCACTTTGTGTCTCCAAGCAAAAAGGTCCAATTGACACAGGATAATTTTATAGTATACCATTACAAGCAGACCGAAAATACAACTAAACACAACTGTTTTTGTGTTTATGGCAAAGCATAACCCACTGTAGACACAGTAAGCATGTCTTGATCAATCTTTGATCAAAACTATTTATTGATCAAAACTAACTTTGTAAATATCATACAACTGATGTTGATAACATTTAATAAGTGTTGGTTTGTTTGAGAGAGTTTGTGGGAGTGTGATGGATGGACCCAATCGAGTGCCTTTTTAGATATTGGTAGCATGGTAAGGAGAGAACATAGCAGATCCAATAACGCCACCTTCTCTCTCTCTCTCTCTCTCTCTCTCGATCGCTCTCTTTTCCCTCTCTCCCTTTCACTTTTTAAGTAGTGTGGGTAATCCAGGTTCCATGTGACAAACAGTTGCTGTGTCTGCTACCTGTGTAGCTTCTTTATCCGTCTTTACAGGGAGAATACTTTCTCCTTAGCTAGTAGCTCCAACTAAAACTAGTAGCAACAAAGCTACTTTATTTACCATGGCGAATGAGACCACAGTGCTACCCTGTAATCTAAATTCATTCACCATGGTAACTTGCATTTAACATTTAAATCAAGCGTAATTTATTTCTATTAACTTTTCATTCGTTTCAATCCATAAAAATATCTGTTAGATAATACAGGAGCATTTTACATTTTGGATCGGCGGTACTGAAATGTATTTGGAAGTATATTTCCAAGTCTCGCTAGATGGGATTTTTCCGGAGAGTCGCACAACCCCACCAGGCAGTACAGTGTGTCTTCACCTTAGAATACAAGTTTACTGTCAATTTCCAGAATAAGGGGAGGGATTTCTGTTCTGTTTCTGCCTAAACCTTGACCACAGATTGGATTTCATCTCGTCTGGCTGTTGGTTTCTGTTGTGTGACCACTGCACTTCGATATACAGGATACCTTTACTTAATCGCTTTATTACCAGTCAAATCCACTTCCTTCTTCCAACTTTTCCCGTTTTTTGAAATAATATATACCCCCTGACTGCTATTTTGTCTACAAACAGTTTGTAAATAAAAAGTCTATTAGCACATGAACGCCATGCCTCGACCTTCTTAAACCACAAATACCGTTAATCTCCTAAGCTTCTTTCAACTACTTTAGGAATCAGAAGCTGCAAGTCATAGATGCAGGAGAAAGACTGTCTAAGGAGCTCTCTCTGGAAGCCGTACTTCATGCTTCTTCCAGATCTCTGTATTTGGAAAGTATACAAATGAGCTATAATTAACTATCCAATTGGCAACTTAACTGACCTCCATCGAAACGAATAGAAGTTGATAGCCTATCGATGCATGCTTGGCTAACCATTGTATCTGTAGCTGTAACACCGTCTTTTAACAACATCAATTTGTCACCGTAAACCTTCATAGATCTGTTGTATGAGAACCTAAACAATTATGATCAAGCGAAAGAGTAATCCACACAAATAGACAAAGTATTATTTTAACATTGATCTCATTAGAGATTTTATGATGTGAGGGTCAGGGCCATCATTTTGTTTTTTCTGTTTCTCTTATATTCATAAAACAAAGTGTCACAGCAGCACATCATTTGCATAACAGTATGTATTTCAGAACACCTTTGTGGTGCAATAAACCTACTAAAGTGTTTTGGACTGGTGCATTGTAGTGGGTTTGTATGAATGATATCCAGATAGTATCACAGTGAGGCAATATATGTAGTACTTACCCTTCCTCTCCTTCTGGTTTGGCATCTCCAGCTGCTGGGGCTGGTGCTGGGGCTGGGGCAGGGGCTGAAGCTGGGGATGGGGCTGGGGCTGAAGCTGGGGCTGGGGCAGGGGCAGGGGCTGGGTCTGGGGCTGGGGCTGTCTCTGGAATAGAATAATTTGTTACGTATTAGATTTTTGGTCGGACAACAACAGAGAAATAATAATGATATTGAGTCGTCTTGAGTTATAAATATGAAGGGGCCTACAGGACTCCACAGAGTATTACAGTGAGAGTGTTACAGTGTTACAGTGTTACAGGCACAGGGAACAAGGCCGGAGCTGGGAGAAAAGGTTGATCACCTTCGGGTTTACAATTTTAATGTCAAAACCTGTTTTCACATCATAAAGAAGTGAAACGGTAGGAGATGCATAGCATTCAGAAGACGCCCAAAAAAAGTAAACAAATGGATGTTTTGGGGTGAAAAAACTAACATTGTTTCAATGTAATTTTTGTTGGTATTATTTCCTCAGCTAGGAATGATTCTGAACAAGCATGTGTTCCACTGCTCCTTTCTGATAAGTTCTCATAAGCTCATTGTGCCAAGAGTTACGCTGCTATGGCAGCCCTCGCACTGGAGTCCCTTTCAGGAGGCAGAGAAGGTCTCTTTGGCCATTTTGCTTTGTCACAAACTGTATGCTCCAGTTTCCATAATCATACCATTATTTTTAACAGTAATAATAATAACAATAGTACTAATAATACTATTGTGTTGTTTCTCAAACAGTAGGCCGTGTGCAATTTTCAATAAGTCATGTTAGACTGAGGGTAACGGCAAATTCTATTTTCCATCCATCCATTAGCTTTACCGCTTATCCTGTACAGGGTCACGGGGGGGGGGGGGGGGGGGGGGGGGGGGGGCTGGAGCCTATTCCAGCTGGGCAAACTCTATTTTGCATTTTATAAATCGAAAAACAATCACATTTTCGTTGCCTCTACAGTGTCCCTCGGCCTAACTTCATCAGACAGACGATAGAGTCAGTGTCCAGAAACAGCTCTCTTAAGCCAGCTCTGTTCAGTCTCATGTTAGATTACAGGGAGAGTGTGTTGGTGTGTGTGTGTGTGTGTGTGTGTGTGTGTGTGTGTGTGTGTACACGTGTGTTTCAAGCAGCAGCCCTAACAGCCTAATGGTCTGAGGAATCAGTCACACCTGCCCCGAGGCAAGGCAGTACTCAGCTCTCATAAACCTCTATGACTTATTCCCTGTATTTGGGATGCAGGAAATTCCTGGAACGATTTTCCTTCCAGTGGCACACTATGGAGGGGTCAAGAATTATCCTATAGGTCAATGGAAACGTATTCTTATTAACTCATTGCATCGCTATACAGGTCTACTAACTAATTGAGTTTTTATTCCTTTCCGTTTTCTTGTTTGTTGTTTCCTCAACAAATGCATGTGCTTTGCTTCCATCAATGTGTGTACTGCACCACAGTGGAGATAAGATGCCAAATGCCTTCAGGAGACAAAGAATATTTGATCTTTTTGGGGGTAAAACCTGGGTTTGATCAATTTCCAACCTTACCAAAGGTTTAGGGGTTGGATAGAGCTTAAAGAGGAGCAAGGAGGCTGCTCTGTTTCATTTGATTACACCAAGCAACCGTAAATAGAAAAGAAAAGCACTTCTCGGGATCTCCTTCAACTGGTCTAGCTAGACATGCTGTGTTACCTATACACATTGTCTCAAATCCCCTGGTTAAAGAAAATAGAATGTAGTCGTAGTATGCCAGGACTACCTGTTTACATTACTTGTTAACTACAAACAAAGGCAGTTACTAGTGACTTCTCACCTGGTTTTACCTCCTCCTTTTTAGGCTCTTCCTCTTTCTTTTCTTCATTTTTATTCTCTTCTTCCTTTTTATCAGGTGGCTTTTCCTCCTGTAATTAAAAACACTCAAGTAAAATTCAACAAATCCAGAAAAAACAATCTGACCAGTACTTTAGAGGTCCGAACATGCGGACAGAATTGACCTGAGTTGCTTGCGTGAGCTTACCAACAAGCTTCTCTGCAAATCAGCAAGGATAAAACTAAATCAATCAGTGCAGCAATTTTGCCTCAACACTGAAACAATACAGCTGTAAAATAACTGTATATCAAACGTGACAGGTAACAGCTATAAGAGTTACAAAGATGCAACCCCTCCTATTTTTCCACTCTAATTTCTAATAAAAATATAAGTAAAAGAGAACAAATTAATCCAACTGTTTTGACAGCATAGCCTAATAACTATAACATTCAAACAGAATGAGCTGTGAACTGTCTGAACCTAAATCTGAGCATACAATTAATCAGAGATGGATAGTCACTAGTCAGAAGTTCAGAACTAGCTCCCGCTTTATCCTGGCTCTGTAATGGAAACTAAGCGAGTTCAGTCCATACATCAACTGTCCTCTCAATTATTTTTGCCTTGAGGTATACACCAATGAATACACAACCGCCTACAAAGTTATTTCAATACTTTTTAAATGAAGAGCTTTGATTATTATGAAGTACTGTGACTGGTAGTTTGGACGAATAAAGGGAATTCTAAACAAATTCGTCATCTTGAATTGTCAATGTCATATTTCCTCAGTTTTCCTTTAAATAGTTGTCACTTGTAGAAGTGTTTAAGGCCTACACGTGTCTACACGTACTCGGGTATTTCTAAAAACTAAGGTTTCTCTCCTTTGTTTTAAATCAAAATCTGTTTGGTTTTTTTGTTTATTTTTTTTACCCGAGTAAGTGTGGACAGGGCCTAAGAGGTAATATAGGGCAGTTGCTGTGTTCACTATTTAAATGTCTGTTAAACAAGACAACACTGACACCTTTTGAGTTCCAATGTTGAATTTTTCTGTTTGTGTTCACAACGCTTTCGTTACAGTGACGCTAAATTGAACAAAGCAAATGTAATCGTGGTTGTTAACTCTCAACTGCACCGCCCATCACGAACCACAGCAACGTGATCTGTGTTTTTAAGCTAGCTCGCTAAGTAGCTAATAGTGTCAGGGTAAAGAGAGTGATCTCAAACTATATCATGAACACGATCCAAGCTTTCATGAAAGCAAACAAAATGGCTGCACCCGACACCTAATGTAGCTTTGAAAAACTGTTCTTAAAACATACATTTTTGAATCTGGGTAAATAAATGGGTGAAAAATATACAATTGTGTGAGTATATCATGACAGAATTAAGTTAATGTATTGTAATTCTCTATAAAAATAGATCAGAACAAAAAACAATAAAAGATCAGCACTTGTAGTCTGGCAGCTATGATAGGAAAGGCCCTGATCTGTTTGAACCTGTGTCTACCACGAAAGCTAAATCTAACCACAGAGCTAAGTCCTATAATGTAGCATGGCACTCTGCAAATACAAACTAGTGTATCTAGGCCTGCCATGTGTCAGACATAGAGTTGGCAGTCAAAGATGAGCCTCATCACCAAGGGAGTATCCACTTTGCAAAAGCTTAAAAAAAACAGTATTTTTCTCTCTCCCCTGTATAGAACCATCAGTCAATCTTTTGTTTGTCTTTTTGTAATGTTCAGCTGAATTGTGAACATCTAGTTCCCTGTGGCTGTAACACTGTAACACTGTCACTGCAATACTCTGTGGAGCCCTGTAGGCCTACCCTTCATATTTATGACTCAATATCATTATTTATTTCTCTGATGTTGTCCAACCAAAAATCGAATACATCCACAAAACTGCCACAACTGCGAAAGAAAGTGTTGGTCTAACTGTCATCCGTAGTTAGTGTAGATACCAAGGTTAAACCACAACGCTGGTCTCTCAAGCACAGTGGGGGCATGTTAAGTATTTGTTAGTCATCTTTAATAACCAAGCGATGACTATGTAAACCCTTTTTTTTCTCTTTTTTTTAGGGTAGACCTAGAAATAGAAGGAAAAGAAAAGGTCTGCATCCCAATGCCACAAATAACATAAGGAGACTACCTGTGATTTCCCCAATGCATTCATCTCCAATACAATACAATATAGATGTATTCAGCCCCTTAAGTCTGTGTAGCCCTCTAGGCACTTTACAAGAATCAAATGCCACTTGAATCAAATGCCAGCTCAAAGTTATACGTCTTGAGCTGACATATAAAATCCCATTGTTTTTATTGGTTTAGGTTCAAACAACTAACCATTCTAGGTCTGTTTCCATTCTATACAGTCGATGTCTATGATGTCAGTGTATTGATGGATTTTCTTTTACTGTACATGTCTCTCAGTGCCAAGCTACTTTTGTCACTCTAACTCAGCCGGCAAGCTTAAAAGGGGATAGTTAGAAAAAACAACAGCAGCAGGGATCTGACTCAAGGACATGTTACACTTTAGCTTTAGACAAATGAGAAACAGGAAACGACTGAGTAACTAACACAACTCAAACAACGTTGCCGAAATCGGAAAAGATAAATGCACACTGGAAAAAAAATTCAAACACAAATTGGGATAAATCCTTGGAATCCAAAACCTAATGAATGTTTTGGCAGATTCTTTGAGTCTAATCTCAGTCGGGTACAACATTGCAGACTCTCTGTCTTCATTGCCAAGAGGAATTACATCACCGGACAGGAAAACACATCTTATTGATAATGTCAGTAATACTGAAGTGTAAAAATAGGAGCGGCCGATAGTTCATAAAATGAAGTCGTTCCTATACGACACGACTTACAATAGATGCATAGGCTACACAATTGTCAGCAAAAAAAAACAAAAAAAACAAATTAAAGTTCTTACCTGAGCTGGAGCTGGAGCTGGAGCTGGAGCAGGAGCTGGAGCAGGAGCTGGAGCAGGAGCTGCAGCGGCAGCAACCTCCGACTCAGTTTTGGGAGGAAGCTGGGGGCCCCCTAGGAGTTTTTTAAACCTCGAGAACATGTCGGTTTAGGGGGTTCTGGTTGGACTGGACTCCAAACTTGACCTGCCCATCTATGAGTTCACCTCTGACCCCTTCTGTCTCTCTCTCCTGATTCTTACTGCGGATGTCCTTAAACCAAAACCTGTACCCATTCGCCTCTTATACCTTTTATGCCTCCTTTTGTGTCTCTCACTCTCTTTCTCTCTCTTATCTCTCTCTATTTCTCTCACTTTCTCCCTCCCTCTCTTTCTCTCAGTTCTTGTTGTGAATGTCTTTTAAAAAAACGAAACCTGTCCCAGTTCACCTCTCACCCCTCCCTCTCTCTCTCTCAGCTCCTACAGTGGACGTCCTCAAAAAACCCAAAACTTGTCCTGAGCACGCTCCTCTACACAGCCTCCCAGACAGATGGACAGCCGGTCAGCCCGCCTTGTCGGGTTTGCTTTGCCCTGCCTGGGAAGAATTAATTCCCCGGTCACATTAATTCCCTGGAAGAACCTCCCCCTTTTCTCTTTTTCCCTCCCCGTACATCCACACCAGGTTACAGACACACTGGGCAGAGCCCATCACGGCCACCTGCTGGTCCTGAGAGACACGGTCTGGGCAACAGGTACTGAAGTTGTCATGGTAACAACAGTGTGATTGTTCGAAAACATTTCGAATATATTAAGCCTCCTTTCAATAAATGATAACAGTTGCCTATAAGAGAAAGTATAGTTATTTGTAAACCACAAATCACTAACCACAACTCCACAGTACATCGCAATATCCCCTCACTTTAGTTATTAGTTGAAAGGAAACTAACATTTAATTGACCTCTACCTTCAATAACAGTTGTACGAGTGTGCTTAAACTATCGTGCAAGGAGACGTGGTAAGGAGTTAAAACTCACCCTGTCTAAAAGTAAAGCACAGGGCTATTTTAGGGTTTAGCGCCACACAAATACATGGACCACTTAGTTAATTAAAGCTCACAGTGTTCTGCTGAGGCTTTGGGGGATTAGTGAAGGAGAACCGTGTACAGACTAAGGGTCTGAGACCAGTTTTGTCACCTCTCTCTCTCTCTCTCTCTCTCTCTCTCTCTCTCTCTTTCTCACTCTGTCTCGAATAGTTTCTTTTAGTTTAATTTATTTTTTGCCCGTTTCTCACTTTTTTGTAAAATTAGAAATGTTACTCAAAGTATTGCTACCAATGAGGTATAGTTTATTTGGTCACATGCTGAACTGTACACGTTTGGAAGCGGAAGTGTGAAAGTGATTTTAGAGATTACACATCGCGGTTGAAAAGCCAAACATTGCTTAAGTCGTTCTGCTGAACATATTTTTATGTTGGCACCGCATTTTACAACTGCAGACAATTCATTGGCAAAAACAAATGCGATTGTCAAAACACTCCCTACACTCTATCATGTTATTCCCTTTCTACCTCTTCTACATTTAAAAAAAATATAGAGAAACATAAAAACGGTGATTTAACAAAAATATATATTGCATCATTACAAAACTATGGTCTAATATGAATGCATGAAAAAAGTTAATTCTGTTTAAGTCTTAAATATTGCACACCCTATTTTACATTTCCTGTGTAAACAATCAGTCAATATATTTGCAGTCAAAGTTGTGTACAGATATTTACAATAAGACTGAAAGGTAAACTTTACCTTCAACCACAAAGCATGATAGAACAATTTTAACAATATGCAGGTAGGCATCCTCATTTAGATAGGTTCTCCTGTCAGAGAGAGAGAGAGAGAGAGAGAGAGAAAGAGAGAGAAAAAAAACAGACATAAACAAACTAGGTTAACCAATGAGTCATCGTCATGAAGCAAACATGGCCACCGTCACTATGGAAGCCACAAATAAAAACATTCAAATTTGGTTTTCATTTTTTAAATCCCCTCTACTCACAAAGAATGTTTCCAGGAAACATCGACAGAATCATATCCTAAATTCTCTCCTACTTGAGGATTCTACTTCTGCAGATCCATAGCACCAATATTTACCCTGAGTCTTTCAATAAGGTTCTTGTTGAACCCGCCCCCAAAGGCACGCAGGAGTTTAGGAGTCGGGGGTCTGGTTCCAAACAACGCCAGTCCCTTCTTCTTGTCTTCCTCCACCTTGGCGGCCGCTGGACCCTTCGCCTTCATCAAACTCCTTTTAAACACACACACACACACACACGCACACGCACACATCACACAAACATACAGACATGTACACACATACACACACACACACACACACACACACACACACGACAGGGTTAAGAGACCTTAAAAAACATTGATGTCAGACTTCTTATTCTACTGCAAAAAAAAAATCCACTCCATAAACAACATAAGTGTTCCATGTAAGTCTTCTCGTACCTTCCCTTCCTGGCCAGCACTTTCTGGGACTCTGGGTAGTGGACCAGGATGTCGAACAGATCCTTCTTCTCCAGGACAAAGAGGTTAGCGAAGCCGTGCGCTTTGACGTTAGCCGTTCTCCTGTTACCTCCATCTTTGGAAGACTGAAGCAGACTTAAAAAAACAAAAAGTAGTATTTTTTTTAATTAAATTATTTTTTAACCATATATTGCCATTGTGATGTCAGCAAATCATCACCTGTATTTGTATTATGAAAACATAAGTATCAAATGTTACTGTTACGGGGATACTTTTTCACCAATAATTTAATAATAATTTTAACAACAATATTGTTGTTTAGGATAAATTAAGTAAGTATATTGAACAAGTTCGGTTCATAGGATCAATGTAAGTGATATTCACGTATTTTACCGACCACCGGCATTTAAATGGTTAATTCATTGTACACCGCAATGCCCATAGATCATTGCACGAATCAAACTCAGAATCAGCAAAGCTCCCCCCCTTGGCTGAAAACTATGGTAGTTTTAAAAAATTCAGGAAGGATCCCCGATGACGCAATAGTCATCTTCTCAACTCGTCTGACATTCCGCTTTTGATTGTGAAATGCTAAATGACCATAGAATGTTTAAAATACAACGTTGGTATCTGATGAAACACATATCTTTTGATCGAAAATGGGTGAACTATGGCTTGAAGTCCCACCTGATCTCTCCGAACACACAGCCAGCCTTCAGGGTGACGAACACGATGCTGTTGTCAGGTCCTCCCACCACCTGCACCGCTCCACTCTTTATGATGTACATCTCTTTACCAATGTCGCCCTGCGGGACACACACGCAGACGTTTAGAGAGGTGAAAAAAAGTCACCCTGCAGGATGGAAATGGTTATTACAGTAAGAGGGGTGAAATAAGGTCACCCTGCAGGATGGAAATGGCTATTACAGTAAGAGGGATGAAATAAGGTCACCCTGCAGGATGGAAATGGCCATTACAGTAAGAGGGGTGAAATAATGTTAGGGTTTGTAGTCCTGCACTCAGCACTACAAAAATGGCCACTTTCAAAAGTTCAATAAAGCCACCTGCAGGAAACAAATGGTTGTTCAGAGGGAGGAAATAATGCAGGATGGACAGGGTTATTGCAATAAGAGGGATGAAATAAGGTCACCCATGTATCTGATGTGTCTGTGTATTTGTGTGAGCTTGTGTAAGATGGAACAAGGCAAGGGCAACTAGTAGGGCAGATGTCAATGTTTGATAAGACTCCCCCCCCCCCCCCCACACACACACACACACACACACACACACACACACACACACACACACACACACACACACACACAAACAAAACACTCACATATAGGTACCTTTTTCACCACAAAGTCTCCTGGTAAGTAGATGATAGATTTGAGTCTCAGCAACATGTCCACCATCATCTGTTTATCACAGCCCTGAAGGAGAGAAAACAACACTTTTAATAGAGACTATGAGATATTACTTCACCATTACCCAAACAGTGTGATGACAAAATGTATCCCTTGAAATACAGTCGTTTTCCCTCTTAACCTGAATACGTTTTCTTGCATACTCATATTATCGCACTCTCAGCTTTCTTCTATCAAAAGACTATTCTGAAATGAATTTGAATTATGTATTATAACCTAATATAATACCTGAAACAATGCAATCTTCTGGAACGTAGCGAGATTGATGTCCGTTGCTATGGCAGTTCTCATCACCAGAGGCATTTGCTCCAACAACTCAGATTCATCTGGAGAGTGAGAGAGAGAGAGATAGTGAGAAAGAGAGAAAAAGAGAACGAGAAAGAGAAACATAACGTGAGCAAGAAGGAAAGAGAAAAAAAAGAGTGTGAGAGAGTTAGAGTGAGAAAGAAAGAGTGAGCAAGTGATAGAGAGAGAGGGAGAGAGAGAGAGTGATGCTCACTGTAACCAGACATTCATCCTTCCTATCTGTACCTACACAGAGTAGTCACACTAACATTATCACAGTGATGTGAATCTAAGTGGTTGGTAGACACGGAGTAGTCACACCAACATTATCACAGTGATGTGAATCTAAGTGGTTGGTAGTCACAGAGTAGTCACACTAACATTATCACAGTGATGTGAATCTAAGTGGTTGGTAGACACAGAGAGGTCAGACTAACATTATCACAGTGATGTGAATCTAAGTGGTTGGTAGACACAGAGTGGTCAGACTAACATTATCACAGTGATGTGAATCTAAGGGATTGGTGTGTGTGTGTGTGGGGGGGGGGGTCCCAGACCTACCCAGCATGCCCTGCGCGTCCCAGGTGTAGTTGTACCAGGTGCGGACCCTGTGCTGCACCACCTTGGGAATGTTGTTGGCCACCATGTAGCTCACTGTGTTGTCCATGGAGGCTCGGAAGTAAGTCTGGCCCGACGTCGCCGCACCGATGACGTCTCTCATCTGTGAAGAGGAGAATCACGAACACGGCATAAATACATTATTATTATTATTATTATTATTATTATTACTACGTTAGACAAATAGAAATGAAGTTTAGATGTAGCAGATGTTGATTACCCTAGCCCTAATGGCATCCCTATGGCTATTGGGTACTGGCTACTGGGTGTCTACTAACCCACACTGTTGATATGGGGGGGGGGGGGCATGAGGGGGGCTCAAGTGTGGGTGGGGTGGTTTGACTGCTCCTGGGGGGGCTAGATTTTACCTGTCCGATCAAACTGGAGAACACGAAGATACCAATGAAAAAGTTTGACATCTGAAAGGTGATCTCAAAGACAGTGTGGGGTTCAGGGAGGCCTCCGATGTTGATGAGGCTGCGGACAGCATAGTAGAAACTACGCAGGTACCTACGGAAAAGGGGGGCCTGGCTGTTAGGGGCGTCGGGGCGTGCTGACCTTTGACCTATAGGACTGGGAGAATCTGCGTTTGTGTGTTGGTGTCTATTGGTTTAGTGTTGTGAAGAAAGACATTGAACGTCGTCGGGAAGCTGTGGCAGGAAAGTTGCATACGGAGCACCAAAGGTACAGAATACAGCTGATAGTGAACTGGAGAGAGGCCATTTAAAGACAATATGAGATAGAAAGTCCAACGCTAGGTTGAGGGGGGCAAAATACAAAAAAATAAAAAATACACACTGAAGGTTGACTTTGGTCTAAAGATTGAGAGTTGAAAAGAGAAGAAAAAACGATCAAAGCACGGGGGCAGAAGTTGGAAAAAAAGATAGAAAAAAGTCAAGAAAAAAAGGGACAGCAAGGTTTAAAACAAATAATAAAATTAAATACAGAAAAGACAATGCCAAAAAAAAAGTTCAAAGAAAATCTACCTGTCCCAGAATGACGGACAAAAAGAAGGAGCCAAAAAGATAGTTTGTCATCTGAAACAGCTGTCCGAACAGGGTGTCAGGAAGAGGCAACTCGGCGATCATCAGCAGGGACTTCTCAGCATAGAGGAAACACCTCAGGTAACTACAAAAAGGCATTTTACGTTTGGAAAATACAGCAAATAAAAAATGAAATAGTTAAAAAAAAACATTTGAACAATGAGACTATGAGAAACGACTCAGGTAATCACCACGGCAACTAAAATGGACAAAAAAAAATTAAATAAAATAAAAGAATGTACAGCATTAATAATACCGGTTAAGAAAATGCTGTCAAATTAGGCGGTTGTGCAAAATTTGTCCAAAATGAAGATATTGTCGGGGCCGGTTTACAGAATGTGTCCTCTGTGTGTCTGCTAGTTTACTGGCTATTCAGTTTTTTATAGACAACAATACATCGTTTCAACTGAACAATAAAAAAGTACACTATCCACCAACATTTTAATATTGAGGTAGCCTTATCTCTCAACGTCCCCAATATATTTGACTAATTGTGTATGACAGTATTTATAGTTTGACAATACTACACGGTTCAAACTGAACAAAAACAAGTACATTATCATTTTAAGGTATTGCAGATATTTGAAAACAAAATGGCCGTCTGTATATGAGGATACTTATTTGGGCTGACTTACGCGCTTCCCAAGCCAGAGTAGGCCCACTTTGTCTTGCCGATGCCCTGGAAGTATGAGGCCAGATAGTAAACACAGGCGTTCACGTGGAGGATGAACAGAAGATAACCTATGGTACGAATCACTCTGTGAAAGAAAACAAAAAACACACACAAACAGGAAAGGAAAGGAAAGGAAGGAGGAAAGGAGAGGAGAGGAGAGGAGAGGAAAGGAAAGGAAAGGAAAGGAGAGAAGAGGAGAGGAAAGGAAAGGAATAATGTTTGAATGTGCGTCAGCTGTTTTAACTCTTTGGGTAAAATCTCTATAGAGTGCTTTTAAATGCGAAAAACACTTTTTCCAAACACCATACAAGCAAATAAGCTATATGCTTCATTATTCTCTGTTGTAATATTATTAGTGATGCAACATTGTGCAGAATAACATATTGAGACTGATCACTGTGGCCTGGACCCACCTCCAGATGTAAGCCTTGGCCATGATGCTTTCCAAACGGTCGCTGAACTCAAAGAAAGTGTTCACCTTGGAACGAAAAACTTTTCGTCAACCACCATTCAACAACCACAACCAAACACAACTAACAATACAAGTTATTGAAAGGTTTGAATGGAGTAAGTATACAGTCGGTTTAAAAATCCAATGTGGTTAGGGAGTGTGCACCATGAGAGTAAACTTCTTTCAGAGTAAACTCTCTCATAGGTGTTTTGCGAATCCCACAAAGTACCTGACAGAGAGGTAGGACAATTGATGCTGTGACCCAGATTGAGCTTGGCTTTACAGCAAACTGTACTTCGTAAAAACATAACATTAACAACAGCCCAATGTTTCTCTGACTATAAGCAGGACTCACTGTCACAACAGGGTTTTACCTTCAATACACGGTTCATTCTAAAGATGGATTTGAATCCAAACTGAAAGCAAAGTATGTCCAAGGGTAAAACGGCAATTATATCGCTCTGTTGAAAGAAAGAAGGCAACGTGGACAGAGAGAGAGAGAGAGAGAGAGAGAGAGAGAGAGAGAGACTAAATTACACACTGTCTGCCATTTTATAATCCGACCATCCATAACAAGTTATTTGCAGACACACTTCTTCATATTACATGGACAAGAATCAATCGATCAAGAATCAGACCATGATCAGTAATTTTTAGACAGTAGCTGCTCAATACAGATCACACTAACTGATCCAACTCAAGGGGTTGGATGCTATTCATACCTATTTTGCTAGAACGTCCCCATCTGTTGGACAAATAGCTGTAATACACCCAAAGCAAGCAACTACACTTAAAGAATAATTTTAAATGAATAAGAAGTGCAGCCTACCTTGAACCTCTCACTTTCTCTGTAGTTATTTTTGGTGAGGGCCCTGTCTTGCTAAAAGAAAGAAAAGGCCAATTGAACCTACAGTATGACTCAAAATGTCACACACACACACACACACACACACACACACACGCACACACGTGCACGTGCGCACACACACACACACACACACGGCACTGCTTACTATGACGTCCCCTCCTTTGACATACTGCTTGCGGGGCTGGAAGACGACCACGTCGATGACGTAGACGGCGTCGGCCAGCAGGTCAAAGAAGATCCAGAAGGGGATGCTGAAGGTGGTGTGGTAGGGGAAGACGAGGCGCGCCGTCACAAACCACGTGTTGTAGTTAAAGGCAACGGTCACCACAGTCAGCCACGCTATGTACCATCGGTCTAGAGGGAGCGAGAGAGACAGAGAGAGAGACAAAGAGAGAGACAGAGAGAGAGAGAGAGAGAGAGAGAGAGAGAGAGAGAGAGAGATGGAGAGAGAGAGAGAGAGAGAGAGAGAGAGAGAGAGAGAGAGAGAGATAGAGAGAGAGAGAAAGAGAGAGGGAGGGAGAGGGAGAGGAAGAGGTAGAGGGAGAGCAAGAGGGAGAGCGAGAGCGAGAGAGAGAGAGAGAAAAGTGACATCAATTAGACATTGTTTTGGTGATATCTATATAGAAATGGTGTGTCCCTTCAGGCTTCCCATACCTGTAAATGGATCTATGCTCGAGCCCACAACATGGTCCATTCTGTCCTCAATGGGTTTCAGTAGGATGTCCGTAAAAGCCAAGATGATAGTGTATAAAGACTTCTTCTTTTTGTCCTCCTGTTTCTCTAACGCCTTTTTCTCCTCCTCCTCTTTTTTTTTCTGCTCTGCGGCCATCTTTTTCTTTTCCGCTTCTTCTTTCTTTTTCTGTGCTTCCTCTTCTTTTCTTATTCGTTCTTCCTCTGCTTTTATTTTTCTCTCCTCCTCTAGCTTGACGAAATCCTTTCGTCGTAAAACGGGCGCTAGATGAAAACAATTTCACAAGGCAACATAATGATGAGAAGTCCTTGGCACAACATACTGTATAATAGTAAAAAGTTCAGCAAGTTTATTTTTCAGTAAATGTGAGTGCATATATAATTGTGTAAGTATGTGTACACCTGCGAGAGTGTGTATGCGAGTGTGTGTGTGTGTGTGTGTGCGTGCGTTCATGTGTGTGTGTGTGTGTGTGTGTGTGTGTGTGTAAACCCGTGTAGTCCCGTACTGATAGGAGGGGTGATCTCGGGGGATGAGGCGTGTGGGTCGATGAGTTTCTCCCTGAAGATTTCGGTTCTTTCTCTGAGCCCTTTGATGACTTCTCGGAGGTGCTCGTCGGAGTATTGATTGATTACTATCGGGGGAGGTGGCGACTGCTTCTCCCTGTGTAGATCAACCACAGGACAGGCAGTAGGAATACATATCAAACCTAGCTTTTCCAAAATAGACCCACTAGACATACAGTATGTGCAATATAACTTTATGTGCATAGTATCGATTTACAAACATGTTTCATTACATTACATTCATTTAGCAGACGCTTTTATCCAAAGCGACTTAGAAAAAATTGTGCCTTCAAAAAGGTAAAAGCTACAAGTCAGGTAGATAAAATAAGTGCATCCCTGACCTAATCACCTAGATAAGAGCTAATCATGTGCTATATTAACCATCAGGATACGAAACAGAACCATCACAAAACACTCAACAGTTATGGTTCTGTTTCATGTCAATCAAACAGGGACACTAATGTCCTTAAACATATCTAAACTGGCATGTTCCTTCAAAATTTTTATAGACGTCCTTTAGTTTTTCTCCGCTGAATTTGGGTGGCCGTAAGAGGCTCTGCTGACCTTCTTAGGTCGCGAAATCTGTAAATCTCCTAATCTACTTTCAGGTCGTCACCTTGTTAATCTGCTGTTTTTACCTTGGAGATATAGATCCTGATCACCACTGTTTGTTTTACAGCCTGCAACACGCTGACGTCGTGATGTCATTCAGCCATGCCGCTCGCTAGGCATTAATGAGTCTTAACTGGGCTATTAAAATGATACTTGGTTGGGTGTATACAATTGCATTGGCAGATGTCCATTTTGGCCTCATATGGGTATGGGTGGAGTTGGGAATAGAAGGTTGAGTCTCTCCATTTTGGCCTGCTGCAAGTTTTTTTATATATATTTTTTTGCTTCTGTTGTGTTGTGACTAAAACTTGACTATCTTGGAAAATAAATACGTCAAAGTTGTAAGAAAGACCTGGTGTCTAATAAATATACTTTTAAAAGTGTAGGTACGTTATAGGATTGTGTTGTGTGTATGATCAATTAATGTGAAAGTGAACAAAAAGGTCTATTGAGGAAGATGATTGAGTGCTGCTCTTACCCCTCTGGTGCTGCTTCATTTTCTGGGTTAGGAGCAGCTGGGGCTGGGGCTGGAGCTGGAGCTGGAGCTGGTGCTGGGGCTGGGGCTGGGGCTGGGGCTGGGGCTGGGGCTGGGGCTGGGGCTGGGGCTGGGGCTGGGGCTGGGGCTGGGGCTGGGGCTGGGGCTGGGGCTGGGGCTGGGATTGGGGCTGGTGCTGGTGCTGGTGCTGGAGCTGGTGCAGGAGCTGGTGCTGGCTCTGTACAGGCATGAATTATTATAAAAATAAAGTCTTACCGATACATTTAAATGTGTATAGAAAAATTTCTCAGGAGGACAAGTTGAAAAGGTGAAAAGAACAAAACAACTGGCTGTAACTGAGCGTTTGATTTATGAACCGAGGAGAATCCAAAGTAAATATGATTTAAGGGTTTACAGGGAGAGATGCTATCACCTGGTGGTTTGTCATCTTTCTTTGCCTCGTTTTCTTTTTCTGCAGGCGTTTCCTCCTGAGACATTACAAGAAAAACATGTTTTTTAATTTGGAAAAACCTTTTAGTCATTTTTACTCATACTAGAGCGATACTTTCAATTTAAAGAAGTCGACCATTCTCTGACAGGATCAGCCCAGAACACACAGCTTGTACTATACTGGTTCATGGGTTATTTATTGTAGTGTTGTGGTTTCTGTGTGTCTGTTTTTGTAATCACTTGTTTTTACTCTGTGCTGCTGCCTATCTTGGCCAGGACACTCTTGCAAAAGAGATTATTAATCTCAATGGGATCATTCCTGGTTAAATAAAAGTTCAATAAAATAAATAAAAACAGCCAGCCTTGCCTGGTGGAAAGGCTCAATTATATGAACTATGAGCAATGTAAATGTGCCTTTAGGTAATGCACAATTTAAAGCGTAGGAAAACATTAAAACAATAATTCAACAGCTGGAAGGAATTGGAGGTTATGATATTGGACAAGTACTATTTTGTTTTGAAATACTTGAGAACCCAATATATCACTGCATATGGGAAGGTATATTTTTACTGAATTACACAAAAAAAAAAAACACTCTACTTATTAATATTTTCAGTTGTCAAAGTATTATACCTAAAGCTGACGAATGCCTTGCCATATAAAAATTCAATCCGAAAAACATATCCAAATCATGACTTTTTTTAAACGTTTTGTCGACTACACACATTCAGTCTAGATGTCTCTCTGTGATGAAGCATACACGTCTCCATAAGATACACACTCAAAATTAACTAGCCTGTTGCTGAGACTTTATAACAAGAACTCCATGTTGTGAATTACCTTAGCTGGTGGTGGAGATGGAGCAGGAGCAGCAGGAGCTTGGACTGGGGCTGGTGGTACAGGTGGTAGAGGTGGGCCTCCAAAGAGACCCTTAAGCTTGGTGAACATGTCTCGCAGACTCCAGGCGAAGTGTGTATGTGTGTGGCGGACGGCACATAGGCGGCGAAAGGATTCATCTAAACGAGGGACTCAAAAGATCCCCACCCACCCAACCTTGTAATGTCCGTACATTGTCTTACGTGACATAAATAAGGAGACGACTTCGGGAGGTAACTAAAAGCGTGTCTTTTACTGAACAGGTTAGTGTAATAGTCTTTTGTACAGCGGTACCCAGAACCTTCCACACACGTCTCTTAAAGTGACAGTGATCTCTACACAGTGTACCATACATTACATCTCCCCTCCTTAAAAACAATATGTGTATAACCAGAAAATATGTTATTATTACTTTAAATCATCAACACAACCATTTGTTTTGTTCCAACTCTTCTAACAAATAAAATGTCAGTGGTAACAGAAAACCATTTAAACTCTAATTAGTTTTTTTTTTCATTTTATCCAGTTCCTCATCCTCCTCCTCTCTGCCAAAAGAAAGAAAACATCATACCATCACCAATGTAATAACCTTACGAAAATTAAATCGTAGCTCCGGCAACAACGCCTATAAACCCCCCACTGTAAGGAAAACATTTTCTTGCAGCACATGAATATCTGCACTCTCATGAACATGTCAAACATTACTAAACATGCTTGATTACAGGTCAAGTTTAACTGCTGGTTTGCTCGCTCTGCCAAAGCGAGTGACTTTAGACCCCTGTGTAAGAGTCTCATGTGTGAAAGAAACCGGTGTCTCCGTTTCCCTAGTCAACTCAATGTCCACATCCTCTGCTGGAGCGGCCACATCAGGACCCCTGGTGCCTGATGTGAGGTGGTTGGGAGTAGCCAGCAGATGGCGCCTGTTCCTTCTGTAGCGCTCACCATGTGCTGTTTCCACTATGTAAGATCTAGGTGTGGAGCTTGAGCCTTGAACAACAGCAGGAGTTGCCCACTGTTTCTGTCCATCCAGTTTTGTGAGCACAGAGTCCCCTGAGCTCAGTGGTGGCAGGCTTCGCACTCCATTGCGGCGATTGTAATAGTATGCCTGCCTTTGTTTGGCCGTGTCATCAGTTTGTCGAATTTTGTCCATGTCGGGCCAGCCTGGTTTCAGATTGTCCTGCAGAATGGGCAAGGTCGTCCTGATTTTTCTGCCCATTAACAGTTCGGCTGGACTGGCTCCTGTAGAAGAGCTGGGTGTGGCTCTGTATGTCATCAGAGCGAGGAGGGGTTCATCCTGGCGTAGGATGCTCTTTGCGATTTGTACAGCCCTCTCTGCATGGCCGTTGCTTTGAGGGAAATGGGGACTTGATGTAATGTGAGTAAAGTCATAGTCCTTACTAAACTCCTTCATCTCAGCCGAAGCTAGCTGTGGACCATTATCGCTCACTAACACCTCTGGGATACCATAACGCGCAAAGGTAGCCTTAAGCCTGGAGACAACCTGGCTGCTTGTAGTGGTAGGTAAATGTAAAACCTCCAAAAACCTAGAAAAGTAATCAGATACAACCAGGTAGTTCTGCTTCTTAAACTCACATAGGTCTACTGCTACTTTCTGCCATGGCCTAGATGGTAGCTCAGTTGGAAGTAAAGGCTCTTTCCTGTGTGTGTTCCTATTCTCCATACAAAAAGGACACTGCTGCACTTTAGTAATGATGTCTTGTCCCATTTTGGGCCACCAAACTGACTGAAGTGCTCTCTCTCTACACTTGGTGAGACCTTGGTGCCCGTCGTGAATTCTGTCTAAAATCACCTCTCTCATACCAACAGGTATAACTATGCGGCTCCCTCTCACAACTAAGCCGTTTAGCTCAGATAGCTCTCCTCTGACCTGGTAAAAATCCCTCACTGACTCTGGGACTTTGGCTATGTACTCGGGCCACCCTGTCCTAATAAAGCTGCGTACAGTCTGAAGCTGTGGATCATTAGTTGTGCTGTGCTTTATCTCACTGATCCGCTGTGGTGTGGCTGGTATCTGACTTATAACAGCATCTATGTGTGCGGCCACATCCTCCTGAAAAACTCTGTCACCATAACACTGCTCTGGGCCTCTGGACAGAGCGTCTGCCACTGCTAGTGTTTTGCCTGGTGCATACTCAGCTAATCCACTAAACCGCATGAGCCTCATCAACAGTCTCTGACATCTAATGGGAACCTTGTCCAAGTCCTTACTGTTCATAAGGGGCACTAGGGGTTTGTGGTCAGTTATCAGTCTGAAGTTGTCAAGTCCAAATAGGTATTTGTCAAATCTTTCACACGCCCAGACACTGGCTAGGCATTCTTTCTCAATTTGAGCGTACCTGGTCTCTGCGTCGTTCAGCCGTCTGGACGCGTAAGCCACGGGCTTCCACTGGTCCCTGTGCTGCTGGAGAAGGACGGCGCCCAGTCCATAACTGCTAGCATCAGCTGACACAACAGTTGGTTTGTTGGTGTCGTAGAAAGCTAGAACTGGGGCTGTGACCAGCAGGGCTTTGAGCTTTTGGAAAGCAGTCTGTTGTGCGGCCTCCCACGCCCACTCCACGTTCCTTTTCAGCAGCGCGTAGAGTGGCTCACCCACTGTGGAGAGCTCTGGGACATATTTAGCCAAATAGTTCACCAACCCCAGGAATCTTTTCAGTTCCTTGACGTTGTTTGGCTGGGGAAAGTTCTCGATCCCTGCTACCTTTTCTGGGTCGGGCCGGACGCCTGCCTTGTCGATAACATGACCCAGAAAACGAACCTGGTCCTGCCGGAATTTGCACTTGCGTTCGTTCAACTTGAGACCTGCTGCCTCAATGACTTTCAGGGCCTTTGCTAAGCGTTGGTCATGGATCTCCTCGTTTTCCCCATGAATGAGAATATCATCCATGTACACCTCGGTCCCTTCCAGTCCTGCCAGAGTCTCGGCCATTTTTCTTTGGAAAATCTCCGGTGCACTTGTGATCCCAAACGGTAGGCGTCGAAAGGCATACCTCCCAAACGGGGTGATGAAGGTGGTGAGCTTTTTACTGTCCTCATGCAAAGGTATCTGGTAAAAGCCACTAGCTGCGTCCAATGTAGTAAATACCTTTGACCCTGCGAGTCTAGGCAGTATTTCCTCAACAGTAGGCAGCACGTACTTTTCACGTTTCACTCCTCGATTAAGCCTCCGGAGATCCGCACAGCAACGAACCTCCTGCCTGTTGGGTTTGAGAACTGGCACCATGGCTGCGCACCATTCAGTTGGCTGGGTCACTTTTTCTATGATGCCTTCATTTTCCAACCTTTGGAGCTCTTTCTTTACAAGAGGGACGAGCGGCAGAGGTATCCGCCTCGCTGTGTGCACAGCATATGGTTGGGCGTCATCCTGTAGGACTATTTTCACTGGCTCTGTATCCAGTAGTCCACCTGATCTGAAAACGGCACTGACCTCATCAACCCGTTTCACAAGACTCATGTCTACAGCTTCATGAAGGCCTAGAAGACAGCTGACTCTTCCTCTAATGACGTAGATCTTAAAGGAGTACTGCTTCTCTTTATACTTTGTAGTAGCCTGAAATAGCCCCACACAGCTGAGGTCTCCTCCTGGACTAACAAAGCTGGTGTCGGGCGGATCAAGTCTAATTTTGGGCTTCATCATTTTAAATGTCTTTAGGTTGATGACTGTGGCATCTGCACCAGTGTCTATTTTAAAAGTTATTGGGACGTTGCTCACCTCCAGGTTAACTGTCCAGTCATCCTGGTTGCTGGTCTTTCTGCCAATTTCCCCTAGGAAGTATGGCTGCTTCACCTCCTCTGTGATTTCTCTCACTTGTTTGGAGTGACACACACGCGCCCAATGTCCGTGCCTGTGACACTTATTACACTTGCTCTTGAGTGCGGGGCATCTGTTAATGTCCGTGTGCTTGGGCTTACCGCATCTCTCGCAGCCCTCCGACTTATGAGTCCCTTGGCGGCTGCTGATGTCCTGCCGCTGCCTGTGCCGCCCACCTCTGTCTGTTCGTGGACCGCTGTGACGACGTAACATGTTCACATTTGCAAGCTGAACCTCCGGCGGGTTAGACTGGAGACTGACCTGCTTAGTAATCTCCTCCGCCTGTCGCACTTGTTCGATAACTTCAGCCAATGTCAAGTCCGCTTTGAGTTGAAACCTACGGGACAGTCCTTTATCCTGGATGCCCACAACTAGGCGGTCTCTGATGTGCTCGTCTCGCTTGTCGCCAAACTCGCAGTGCTCGGCCCGCTCGAACAGCACTCGTATGTACTGCTCCACGGTCTCCCCGGGCTGCTGGATGCGCTGATAGAAACATGCCCGCTCATGTATAACGTTACGGCGGGGGATGAAATACTCGTCAAACTTCTTGAGAACAGCGTCAAAGTTTTTCTTTTCGTCTTCATTAACAAAGTTGAACGAGCTGAATATCTTTTCAGCTTCGCTCCCCATAGAATAGATGAGAGAACTCACTTGTATTTCTCCATTGTCCTTATTTAGCTTTGTTGCTAGCCGATAGCGCGAAAATCTCTGTTTCCACTCTGGCCAGTCAGCGGGGCGATCAAACTTGAATTCACTCGGTGGATTAAACTTTGCCATGGCGTTAACTTCCTTTTAGATGCGAGTAAATCCCACTTCTGACACCATGTAATGTCCGTACATTGTCTTACGTGACATAAATAATGAGACGACTTCGGGAGGTAACTAAAAGCGTGTCTTTTACTGAACAGGTTAGTGTAATAGTATTTTGTACAGCGGTACCCAGAACCTTCCACACACGTCTCTTAAAGTGACAGTGATCTCTACACAGTGTACCATACATATTTAAAGTGAAAACAGAACTGGGTTTCTCAGTTTTTTTGCCTCGGATAAATGGAACAAGATTCAACAAGAATTGAAATTATTTCTAACAATTTAAACTTGACATGTTCAAATTTTTTTTATTTGTATTTATATTGTTTATTTATTTTATTGTTAATTTATATACTCTGCCTATAAACAGGACACTGCTGTAAAAGAGACCTGGTCTCAGTCGGTTAACCCTTTATAAATAAAATAAAATAAAAATAAATAAATACATTTAGGCTCATCAGCACCTTTCATAACCTACGGGAAAATAGGCATTGCAGCTATCCAAAGGTAGTGTGTAGTGGGGTGGAGGTTGAACAGCCTGTTCCTTTGACTTGTGGAAATATTATCTGGCTTTCATCCAGGACTCAAGTAATGATGGTCCTCATTGAATTGTACACATAGGGGATTATTGGTTAACAACTAACAACAGGGTCCCTAACAATTGAGTTTAGAATTCTCATGAATTATACAAGGTTATGTAGAATTTTTAAATTGGGACATTATTGCCATGTTGAAAAAAAAAAATTATTTGATGTTGCAAACTTTTATCATCATCATCATCATTTTGCTTATTAGCCATATTAATATTGTTGTGCTCTAAGAGAACATCAACGCAGAGAGCACTTACTTAATTAGTCAACAGAAGAGGATTATACCTCCTATATCTTGAGGGGGAAGGTGGCTACAAACAAAGAGCTTTGACAAAGCTTGGAAGTGCCAGATGAAAACTAAAGCGAACCAGCTTTGGACTTTTAGCTGGTCAATGGTTAAGCCTTGGAGCTGCTGATACTGTATGTAGGCCAAGACTTGATATAGCTATTCATACATACACACATTGACAGGGGTTTGTAGCTTGCAGGTATTGGCTGAATGTGATTGGTGGTTTGGTAGGTGGTGGTGGTAGGTTTTATATTTTCAAATAAACATTAAAAAGTATACTACGAGCACAAAAGTAGTTTATCACAGAAGCAAATAATCCCTGCTTCAGTGCTGACATTCTGTAACACACCCCAACCTTTGCAGACTCTAATCAATGCCTCCTGAATATGAGACATTAATAGCTACGTCAGTCATTTTGTGACATTAGAGACAGTAGCATAAAAATAATATATGTAGGACAAAAACTTATATATGTAGGAGGACAAAAAAGTAATAATAATATATGTACACTGTAAAAAAAATGAAAGTTGGCTCAACTTATAATTATGAGTAACCTGGCTGCCTTAAAAATTTTTGTAAGATGAGCAAAGAATAGGTTCTGGCAACTTCGTTATTTTAGTTTGATGTACTTCAATTTAACTTCTTGCAACTCACTATGAAAAGACAATTTGAAGAAATTGACATACAGCTAACTGATAATTTAATGATATTGACATGTAATTGAATAAATTAATTTTCTCGATATAGCACCTCGGCAGTAAGTCGAGGACTAGTTTCCGGTGAGGGTTGGCCTCCTCCAAGGCTGCCCTTTGTCACCTATCCTGTTTGTGATATTCATGGACAGGATCTCACGGCGTAGCCGTGGGGTAGGGGGGCTGCGGGTTGGTGGGCAGAGGATTGCATCACTGCTTTTTGCAGATGATGTGGTCCTGATGGCATCATCGGTCTGCGACCTGCAGCACTCATTGGATCGGTTCGCAGCCGAGTGTGAAGCGGCTGGGATGAGGATCAGCACCTCCAAATCTGAGGCCATGGTTCTCAGCAGGAAACCGATGGATTGTCTACACCAAGTAGGGAATGAGTCTTTACCCCAAGTGAAGGAGTTCAAGTATCTCGGGGTCTTGTTCTCGAGTGAGGGGAAAATGGAACGAGAGATGGGTCGGAGAATTGGAGCAGCGGGTGCAGTGTTGCAGTCGCTTTATCGCACCGTTGTGACGAAGAGAGAGCTGAGCCAGAAGGCAAAGCTCTCAATCTACCGGTCTATCTTCGTTCCTACTCTCACCTATGGTCATGAAGGGTGGGTCATGACCGAAAGAACGAGATCGCGGATACAAGCGGCGGAAATTAGTTTCCTCCGGAGGGTGGCTGGCATCTCCCTTAGGGATAGGGTGAGAAGTTCAGCCATTTGTGAGGGACTCGGAGTAGAGCCGCTGCTTCTTTGCGTAGAAAGGAGCTAGTTGAGGTGGTTCGGGCATCTAGTAAGGATGCCACCTGGCCGCCTCCCTAGGGAGGTGTTCCAGGCACGTCCAGCTGGGCGGAAGCCGTGGGGCAGACCTAGGACCAGGTGGAGGGATTATATCTCCACACTGGCCTGGGAACGCCTTGGAATCCCCCAGTCAGAGCTGGTAAATGTGACCCGGGAAAGGGAAGTTTGGGATTCCCTGCTGGAACTGCTACCTCCACGACCCGACCCCGGACAAAGCGGATGAAGATGATGATGTATATAATATATAATAATAATATATGTAGGAGGACAACAAATTATATATGTAGGACAAGAAATTATATATTTAGGAGGACAGAAAATAACATTAATAAATATAGGAGGACAAAAAATAACATATGTAGGAGGACAAAAAATAAAAAAATACATGTAGGAGAACAAAAAATTATATATGTAGGAGGACAGAAAATAATAATATTGTATGTAGGAGAACAAATAATAATAATATATGTAGGAGGACAAAAAATTATATATGTAGGAGGACAACAAATAATAATAAGATATGTTGGAGGACAAAAAATAACAATAATAAATTTAACTAAAAATAAAAGATATAGGAGGGCAATAAATTATAATAATATATGTAGGAGGACTAATAATAATATATGTAGGAGAACAAAAAATAACATATGAGGGAGGATAAAAATAAATGTAGGAGGACAAAAAAGTATATATTTAGGAGGACAAAAAATATTATATGTAGGAGGACAAAATAATAATAATATGTGTACGAGGACAAAAATAATAATATAAAAATATAGGACAAAAATAATGTATATAGGAGAAAAAAATATATATATGTAGGAGGACAATAAATAATATATGTAGTAGGACAAAAAATAACAATAATAAATTTAGGAGGACAAAAAATAATATATGTAGGACAAATGTTAGTTAGCTACTAGCTAGTCCTTTATTAAAATGCTCGTAGATTAGTCTAAACGTCGTAGCTAAATACAAAGCATACCTAATCTAAAAAAAACTTAACTATCTATGATAGTCTAATGGTATTCAGTAGTGGTTGTTGGCATAGCAACATAGCCATAGCATAGCCAATGGCGGCAAGTGTGCACACTCACGGGCGCTCACTGAGCATAGACACATACAGCCACGCGCACAAACGCATTGCTGTGTGATCTCACCTAGGGTGGCGGATGAACCAGAACTGCTAATGATGGTAGGCTCAACAACCCTTCCCGAAATTAAAGGCAATTCCCAAAATGTGAAGTTTGTAGGCCTATGGAAATACAGTTTACCTTTATGGATTATGTTGATGCCGAATTGACAATAAGACTGTAAACATATGACGTCTTTTATCTTTAGTTTCTAGAGTTACCTGTATGTGTTTTTGCGGACATATTCATGGCCTTTAGTGTGGCTATGTGTATACTAGTGTCTCCACATTTAACACAAACCTACAATATGTACGCCCATGAACTCCTTGCATGTCATTGAACAAGGACGACACATATATGGCAAAAACATTTCCAGTGTACAATGTGCACTCACTGCTTCACCTCCATGCCACCACATGGATCCCTAGACAAATACAGTGCCTTTCAGTTTGAGAGCTACCTGCACCAGCTTAAAAAGATGGTTAGATCTGGAAACCATGTCCTGATTGAAGTTGAAAAACGGCTCCAAGAACGTTCACAGATCAAAATACAAGCAAGTGAAGAGAGACCACTACATATGAAACATCCTAATAATGTTTACATTGTTAGCCCAACATCCTGCTGTGAAGTTCTAGAGAGTGCCAACACGGGAAAGCTCTTACGTAGAGTCTTCTCACAGTTGACATCGTACCTTAGCAAGCCTTGTGATCCAAGGATCTATGGAGCCTTTGTATGTGGTCCATCAAAGATAGAGGTTCTGGACAAGACAAGCTTACAAGGATGGGCAATGTTCCTTGAGGACGGGCATGGCCGCAGAGTTGTCCTTTCTGTCCTCCATGATCTCGATTAGCAAATTAAATTAAATGTGTACATAGTATCATTTTTTGTCATTGCCTTAATGTCATATACATTTTTCTCATATTTCTTACATGATTGTGCTCGTGGACCTCATTTTTAAAGTGTATGTTCTTCTCTTTGTAATACAAGTTAGTTTCTACGTGATTATTTTTATGAAGGAAAATTCAATTGCTGTGGCCCCTGCGTCATGGGTAGAGGAGGTGAATGGGGTAAGGGCACACACACACACACACACACACACATAACCAAATACTGTACACACCAAAACGACATGTGACATAAAATGTTTTAGGTTCTGATATGCTACTGGCTTCGTAAAAATGCCACTGGCATGGCAAAAGCCTCCCTAATGCCAGATAAGGAGCTCGGGAATTGATATAAGATAAGAATCATCTCAGAGACTGGTGAGAAACTGAATAAAGATATAGTCATATGGAGGTACACATTATTTACATCCATCCATCCATCCATTAACTTTACCGCTTATCCTGTACAGGGTCACAGGGGGGGCTGGAGCCTATCCCAGCGGACACAGGGCGAGAGGAGGGGTACACCCTGGACAGGTCGCCAGTCCATTATTTACATACTCAAAATGATTACAAAAAGTATAAACACACCACAATGCTACTTTTACCTTAGGAGACTAGCAGACAGCAGAGGAGGAGGTGAATGGGGTAAGGGCACACACACACACACACACACACACATACATAACCAAATACTGTATATATACTGTATAAACACACCACAATGCTACTTTTACCTTAGGAGACTACAAGACAGCAGAGGAGGAGGTGAATGGGGTAAGGGCACACACACACACACACACTCACACACACACACACACACTGTATATATACTGTATAAACACACCACAATGCTACTTTTACCTTAGGAGACTAGCAGACAGCAGAGGAGGAGGTGAATGGGGTAAGGGCACACACACACACACACACTCACACACACACACACACACTGTATATATACTGTATATACATATATATACTTTATATATAGGACACACACAGCAGATATATGAATGGGTGTGTGGCACACACACACACACACACACACACACACACACACACACACTATATATATATATATATATAACACACACACAATGCTATATATTACCTGGAGACTAGCAGATAGCAGAGGAGGAGGTGTGGGGTATATATATACACACACACACACACACACACACACACACACACACACTGTATATATACTGTATAAACACACCACATATGCTACTTTTACCTTATAGACTACAAGACAGCAGAGGAGGAGAATGGGGTAAGGTGCACACACACACACACACACACTCACACACACACACACACACTGTATATATACTGTATAAACACACCACAATGCTACTTTTACCTTAGGAGACTACAAGACAGCAGAGGAGGAGGTGAATGGGGTAAGGGCACACACACACACACACACACACACACACACACACACACACACACACACACACACACACACACACACACACACACACACACACACACACACACACACACACTGTATATATACTGTATAAACACACCACCATGCTACTTTTACCTTAGGAGACTACAAGACATTCCATAAAGCGAGCCACAAGAGCCTCTAAAATGTAAACAGTGTGGAGGAGGAGGACAGAGACCTAAGTTAGACCTAAGTGTAATTAAAGTTAAATTAAAGTTATTGAAATTATTGTTACACATTGTCATTTATGAATTTGTCAGGCAGCGGAAGAAGAACCTGGGACACCTGAATATGAAGCTGACTGTGACTGATCTCTTTCTCTGGATGAAGAGTTATTGGGATGTAATAAGTGTGATAATGTGTGATGAATTAAGTGTGATGATGACTATTTATGTATACACCAGTAGAATTAAGAGGGAATGACCAAATACGGTTTGTTTTTATTACCAAGGCTAAGACTCAGTAATGGCTCAATAATCAATAACTGAATATTGGGAATGTTTTGCATTAGACATGAATGTGTTATGGTGTAAACATGTTTTGATGGTATTTCTTAATACCAATGTTTAGGTTATCTAAACGGTCTGCAACAGTTCCTGTAAGGTTCTGGGAAGGTGATGCAAGGACCAAAAAAGAACATTAGTTTGGTCCCCTATGAGTTCCTGTAATGTCACTAATGGTTCCGCAAACGTTATTGAAACATAGTGTAGAGACCTAGAGGGAGCGTCCTATAGTAATGGTTCCTTAAACGTTCCTAAGATGTCCTGAATGTTCCTTGAAAGTCTGCAAAGTAACGTCCCCCTCCCCCTTTAAAGAACTCAACTTTGTTACCATCCGGGAACATTCTGGGAACATTACAAGGCGACGTCCTTTACACTAGCAGGGACGTTCTCAGAACGTTCTGGGAACATACAAGTTCTAGCTGGGTCCTCCGTGGTCTATGTAAAACAAGTATGAAAGTTATATAATATAGCAGTTGGCTATGTCAGCTTGTCACAGTTCACTTAAAAAATGTGGTGTTGTAAGGTGCAAAAAAATATTTTTTTCTCAAATGCCTTGCAGTTATTTTAAGATATTTGTCTGTTTGTGATACAGGATGAACAGGTTGGGATAAAAATCTGGATTTTACTCCACTATAACAACTACAAATAAAACAAAGAAACAAAGAAAACGGGCCAAGGGAGATGCAGATGCTACAGCCAGGGCTTGACTTAACTCCTGTGGCGGGAAAAAGGTAACTTCTCTTCTAAAGTGGCTCATTACCAGCGATCTCTGTTCACAAATCATCTTTTAACAATCTAATAACAAGCACTTTTCAATCATCAATCAGTTCTCAATACATAATATAACTCCTATATGTTAAGTTTTTTTTAAAGATTTTCCTCAGTAACCTTTTATCAATCCTGTCGCTCTTGGCTCATCCCGCAAAAGAAGAGAGAATCTATTTATGAATATGAATGATTATTCTCGAGTTTATGTTATGCAATATATTGTGAAGCCCAACCTGTCACCCACACTTTTTTGACATGTGACTTTCATCAGTAACGAGATGTTACAGTAATTTCAATAGGAAATACTACAAGCAACACAATACAAATGATCATATCAGCATCATTATTCATCTAATTATTGATTGCAACAATTAATGGTAGCAATATTCCCCTAAAGGTTAAGCTAAATAATTGGCAAAAATCCTTCAAAGTTGCTATCACAAGTGTTAGCACTAAACATACACCATAATTTGACCTGTATTGAAGGGTCCGTGTATGTTTTCCCCCCCTTCCAGTCCACATAGGAACAGAGTAGCAACGCGGATGTTCTATATCTATGGTTCCAGCATCTCTGGCGTTCCAACATGTCTGGCTCTAAAAGCCTGGTTTATACTTCTCCGTGACCGCGTTAGCGCATGTAAACGTTCATTTGGCGCTCACGTTCGCACAGTGGTTTGCCCACATTCTTAAACGTAAGTTTAACGGGCCCACTAGGTGGCAGTGTCGAATTTAGTAATCCAGAATGTCCAGAAAACCGTAGAAGAAGCACAGACACGGAAACATCCGTTCATGTGTCGCGAAAGTATAGAAGGTTGCTCACTGCTTTGCATATTTTCTTATATCAAATCAAATCAAGTTTATTTATAGAAAACGTTTAAAACAAGTAGAGCTGACCAAAGTGCTGTACAATATATTCATATACAGTTTATCAAACAATAGGCCTACAGAAAACAGTTGTATCATATAGCCTATAAGGCCATTGCTGTGTACAAGCTAAGTGCATAGAAAACCACTAATATGATTCGAATTGAAAATCAGCCTAACTGCTCCAGTTCATTGTGTCATCTACGTTTTAATTTGTTTCGATACAGCCAAATATGACCGAATATCTACTTGCGTCCTACCCTGCTCAACCAATCAGCGATTGTTTGATGCACTGAGAAGACGCTTCGCGCAACGGGCTGTAACGTAAAATGCACACCAAAAGCGGCGTCCTCGGCACCGGAAAATCACCGCTCACCATTCATTTTCATTGGTGGGGCATGCTGGGAAGGCGGCCGTCATCTCGAGACCGGTGGCGAAGCGAGCCAGAGCGAAGGAGCGGTTGGAAAGGTCACCAAAAGTTCAAATTTTCTCAACTTTATGCAAATTCCAAGCGAAGTTCGCTAGGCGTTAACCAATCAGGTACCAGTAGTCTTTTCGCTCTTCTCCTGCACATGAACCAACCCGGTAGACAAAGACAAGAACACGACAGCATGGAGGAAAATCTTATTATTGCGGTGTCTCAATTCCCTGTTATGTTAATGTCATGTAATAATAAATATGGCCCTTATATAGGTCATCTAAATTGAACAAAAAAAGACAAAACTTTGTCATTTTTGCTGCTGCCTGTCAAGCTAATCAGAAACGCCCACTCGCTCGCAGTCTGGTGGACGAGGCGACGCGATTGGGGTGAACCAAGCGGGAACTCGCGAGCTCGCCGCTTTTGGTGTGCATTCTACGTTAGGATTTGGGAGGACACCCCGTCAACACGTCGGCGGGCCTCGGTGAGCTACGCTTTCCCAGAAACCCCTGCTCTTCGAAGCAATGCAGAGCTGTTTACTGCTGCTTCGCAAAAGTATAAACCAGGCTTTAGGCGTTAGGCCTACATATTTTATTGACAAATGTTTGGTGGTGACATTTCATATTCACACAAAAAAAATGGTCTGAGACTAAACCAAATGTATTTAATTGAATCAATTAGGCTAATTAAAATAATAAAACAATTTCTATCGCAATCTCGAATCTAGTAAACCTAATGACATTTTTATGCCCACTCTTGGGAGTCATGGGAACGATAAATTTACGTAACAGTTAAACTCATTCGCAATAATGAAATGATGTCACTTTTCCTGGGCTGGCAGTATATAAAACGACTGAGCGCATTCGAATCGCACACTAGCTAATGTGATTTCGGAACAGTTCTAATAATTTCTAATGGTTTTACTTACATCAATCAAGAGCCATGACCAAGCGAACAGTTTTGAAAAATAATCGTAACAAGAAACGCAGGCCTACCAGGCTATATGTGGTGAGTTGTGAACAGGAGGAAACAAAAAAAAAAAAAACACGTTAATGAGCTATAAATAAAATTATAGAAAGTGCATAAAATAATTTCAGTCAAAAACGTATAGTTTGAGAGCTTGCAGAAGCCTGGCTGTGATGTAAGCTTACGTGAATTCAGCCTATGCACTCAAAGCCAACAATGGACTTATTATTATGTTATCAAGTAGAACAGGCACTTTTTGTACTATATGATATTTTACAGGTTTAAACATTGTTCAGGTCTATAGTAGCCTGTAAATTGACTTGCAACATTGCAACTATTCAAATTGTCCTTGTATTTGCATTTTTTTATTCAAGGATGTGGCAGGACCTCCAGAGTCCGGTCAGGTTAACCCTGACTCTGTGGACAAGACCTCCCTGGACGGACCTGCTACAGACCTCGACCCTGCTGTCTCTCAGACAGACGAGACTCCCTTGGGGCAGCCCCGTTGTGATGTAAGTTTACATGAATTCAGCCTATCACCCAAAGCTAATGATGTTCTAATGCGTTATCAAATAGCGTGGGAATGTTTGTATTATATTTAACAGGTTTAAATATTGTGCAGGTTTTTGTAGTAGCCTGTGACTGGACTAGCAACCTTGCAACTATTCAAATTGTCCTTGTATTTGCATTTCTTTTCAAGGAGGTCTATGTGGCAGGTCCTCCAGAGTCCAGTCAGGTTAACCCTGACTCTGTGGACAAGACCTCCCTGGACGGACCTGCAACAGACCTCGACCCTGCTGTCTCTCAGACAGGCGAGACTCCATTGGGACAGCCCCTTTGTGATGTAAGTTTACATGAATTCAGCCTATGCACAAAGCTAACAATGTTCTAATACGTTATCAAATAGCATGGGAACTTTTGTATTATATTTAACAGTTTTAATAATTGTGCAGGTTTTTGTAGTAGCCTGTGACTGGACTAGCAACCTTGCAACTATTCAAATTGTCTTTGTATTTGCATTTTTTTTCCAAGGAGGGCAATGTGGCAGGACTTCCGGAGACCAGTCAGGTTATCCCTGACTCTGTGGACAAGACCTCCCAGGACGGACCTGCTACAGACCTCGACCCTGCTGTCTCTCAGACAGACGAGACTCCCTTGGGGCAGCCCCGTTGTGATGTAAGTTTACATGAATTCAGCCTATCACCCAAAGCTAATGATGTTCTAATGCGTTATCAAATAGCGTGGGAATGTTTGTATTATATTTAACAGGTTTAAATATTGTGCAGGTTTTTGTAGTAGCCTGTGACTGGACTAGCAACCTTGCAACTATTCAAATTGTCTTTGTATTTGCATTTTTTTTCCAAGGAGGGCAATGTGGCAGGACTTCCGGAGACCAGTCAGGTTATCCCTGACTCTGTGGACAAGACCTCCCAGGACGGACCTGCTACAGACCTCGACCCTGCTGTCCCTCAGACAGGCGAGACTCCATTGGGACAGCCCCATTGTGCTGTAAGTAATGAAACCAGCCTAACCAAAGCTAACAAATGTTCCAATAAGCATAGGCACTTTTGTGTAACAATGGATCAGTGGAAATAGTTTTATAGTATTTTTAATATTCTAATATTGTTCAGCTTTTTATGGTAGCCTGTGACTTTCTTAGCAACCTTGCGGCCATTCAAACTGTCTTTGCATCTGCTATTTTTTCTAGGAGACCCATTTGAAAGGAGCACCAGAGAACAATCAGGTTAACCTTGACTCTGGTGACAAGACCTCTGAAGATGGACCATCTTCTTCTTTACCTGTTACCACTTCAGTTGTAAGTTCCTGCAGGGACAATACTTCTGCAACATCGTTACATATTTATTGCAAACTTTATATTAATACCTGGACACTGGTTGAGGACAAATCTCTTACCATGCTTTTTTATAGTTAGATGTTTATTATAGTATTCCAACAGGTAGGCAATTTAGTAAATACGCCCATTAATAATGATTCATACTATTTTACAGAGCATTGATGGTGCATGCAAAGTTGTGTCCTCTTCTGCGTGTGCGGTAGACGGCACAAAGACATCTGGCACTTCATATTCTACTTCTGCGTGTGCGGTAGACGGCGCAAAGACATCTGGCACTTCATATTCTACTTCTGCGTGTGCGGTAGACACCACAAAGACATCTGGCACTTCATATTCTACTTCTGCGTGTGCGGTAGACACCACAAAGACATCTGGCACTTCATATTCTAGAAGCAACGGCAGCAAGAAGAAGTCCAGATTGACTTCCACGCTTGAGAAATTGCAGAAACGCTATGCTGAGGAAATGGAGTTGTTGGTGTCCAGCTACGCCGAAAAGACCGCAGCACTAGAGAGGGAGAGGGAAGAACTCAAAAAGGTAGAGGAGAAGAAAGCGTGGGTGGAGCTGATGGAGAAGAGGGCCATGGGGAAGACTGAGTTGGCAGAGAAGAGGAGAAAAGAGTCAGAGGTATACGCCGACATAAATCGCTTGGAAGAAAACACATTCAAAAGAAAGAGGATTGGATTGGAGTTGGAGAAAAGGGGAAAAGAGTTGGGAGAGATTGAGAACAGGAATCAAGAGCTGAAGAAGAAATTGAAGGACATGAAGCTCCAAAAGATGAAGTTTGAGACCCTGGCCAAGGGCCTGGTGCAGAAGGCAGTGGATGGAGAGAAGAACAAAGAGGAAATGAAGAGGATGGAGGAAGAGCAAAAGATCCGTGTGGAGAAGGACATGGCCGAGGTATTAAGTATGTGCCTGAAGGTCTCCCAAGAGAGGGCTCAAGTCCAGGAGAGCATGGCGAAGCTGGAGGAGTTAGAGAAAGACCTGAAGACCAGAGAGGCACAGGTGGTGGAGAGAGAGAAAGAGTGGGATGCGAAGGAGAAGATACTGGAGAAGAAGGAGAACGATTTGGATGAAAGAGTGAAAGTAGTGAAGGACAAGGAGGAAAGGCTAGAGGAGAAGGACAAAGAGCTGGAGCAGAAATTCCAATGCCTTGAACAAGAGAAGAATGAATTTGAGGAGAACGTGAATGGAGTCAAGACCAAAGAGACAGGATTGGAGGAGAAAGCTAAAATATTGGATGAGAAGGAGAGAGGGGTAGAAAAGAAGACTAAAGGGTTGGAGGAGGCACTTCAATTCCTCCAAGAGAAGAAGATTGGATTTGAAGAGAGAGTGACTGCAGTGGAGGTGAAGGAAAAGGGATTGATGGAGAAAGTGAAGGAAGTGGATGAGAAGGAGAAACAACTGGAGACCAGAGAGAAAGCATTGGAGGAGAAGCAGAAGACCTTAGAGGAGAAGGTGACAGAAGTTGATCAGAAGGATGAAATATTGGAGTCAAAAAAGAAAGGATTGGATGAGAAAGAAAGAGGGTTAGAGGAAAAAGACAAACTGTTGAAAGACATTGAGGAAGAATTTCAGGGGAAAGTGACAAAATTTGATGAGAAGGAGAAAATATTGGAGTCAAAGAAAATGGGATTGGAGGAGAAGCAGAACGGCCTGGAGGAGAAGCTGAAGACCGTTGAGGACGAATTGAGAAAAGTTGACGAGATGGAGAAAAGATTAGAGACAAAGGAGAAAGGATTGGAGGACAGGGAGAGAGAGCTTGAGGAAAAAGACGGGCTACTGAAAGACAAAAAGACAGAATTTGAAGAGAAAGAACGGAGGATGACGTCAATGACCGAGGAGAATGCCAAGACCATTTCAGACCTGCAGAACCTGGCTGAGAATATCAGGAGGCAGCTGGAGCTGGAAAGGAGTAGCAGGGAGGAGACAGCAGAAAGGGTTCTGAAAAGGGAGGGATTGCTGATAGGACAGAAGATTAAGGTACATAAAGTTATTTTTACAACAATATATTTATATAAAATAACACTTTTATAACTTAAGGGGATTTGTAGTTTGTTACTGGTTTATGAAATAATAATGTATTACTTCAGGTCTTTTAAAATAACTAATGCTGGTCTGCATTGCGGTGTAGCGTGTCTTTTGCTTTCAGCTACGGCGAAGAGGACAAAGGGAACAGAACAAGAAAACCAACTGACCCATTGTTCCACCTCTAAAACCTCCATTTGACCTTTGAACGATGTTCTTTCTGTCAGTGTGATTGGCTGGATACATATTTATATGGAGGTAGATTTCTATCAAAATTAAACAAACACTCACCGCTTAATTTCTGTTCGTAAATATATTCCACAAACACTCAGCTCTCAATTCGTGTTTTTGTGTGAATGGCAAAAACACATTTGTGGATTATTTTTACAATCACCTCTCAATTTATGTCCGTAGGTATCAACTTGTGTTTCTTAAATCATCATTTGAGTGAGTGCAAAAAAATATATTCACAACCACAAATACAATTTCAAGATATGTAGCCAATGTTCACGTTTACAAATCAAAAGCTTTGCTTGCGCCCCTGGCGAATCTACGTTTGGGGATCGAAGGACACGCTTGATCTGCTTGGATTCCTTGCTGTAGTTCCCCGTGTCGATTCGTAAGCGTAGCGTCTTCTTCCTCAGCAATACCTAACACGGCCCAGTGTGCGCTCAGCTCATCAGCGCCACTTTTAGAACAAGTGGCCAAAATCCCACATTATCTCATGGACTACAAATTTAGGGAAGGCTTGTCCATTTCATTGTTAAGTCCTCAAGTAGGCTACGCTTGTTGACTCCACAGATAGGCCTATTTTGACCAGATGTGGTTGTCTTTTCTAACTGCAGGGTTAGAGTTAGGGCCACTCTGGTCACTGGGATAGTTTATTTAAATTCACTAACATTCTTCCCCCCTCTCAATCCAGTGTTGCCAGGTGTAAGAAACTGTTATTATTAAAACCACTAGATGGCATTTTACTTTTCGAGTATCCCCCTAGAAAGAGATGAGCACCAGAGAAATAGCGAAAAAGGGAACGCTAAGTTCCTTTTTTCATTCCTCGTTAAAAGACTCGTAGGTTAGGTGTGCTGGTGTTGTGTCCAAGAGAAAGGGTAATCTTGTTCATATGTTGTTTTTGTACATGAATAGTTCAAATATACCTTAATATACTTGCACAAAGGGACAGATGGTATGTTGGTTGTCCAATAATGTTTTTGTTGGTGGATTTCATTCACATGAGCTGAATATCATAGGGAAACATTATGGGAATATGTTTGGGAAAACCTTGTAATCTAAGAGTGATGTCTCGTCATTGTATGCTGTTTCAGAGTGTCTATTGTATATTTTGTTGCTTGAATATGTTTACTTATGTTTGGAGTGTTGAGTGAAGTCGATGGCCTGGGGCCACGTGCACCTAGTTTGAGTGTGGCGTTACACCCTCATGAATATTGAGAAAAGATACACATTTGATTTTGTAAGCTGTCAATGGATACAAAGGTTTAATGTGTGCGCAAAGTCAACTGTATGTGGTTTTGTTTATTCATAATTGCTTGTCTATAGGAGAGTTGCCACTACAGTTATTAATTGTTGCAGTTATTTCTTTGTGCCTTTAATTAAGATATTTTTGGTGATTTTCAGTGTAGTAATTTGATTTTAAAGTCAGAAAGCTGTGACCTAAGAACTTTTAGTTACTTTTATACTTGGTGGAATCTAAGGTTGTTACATCTCCTTCATTTTAAAACTAAATGAGTTTAATGCTACTCTTCCACCTTAAGGGTAGTCTGTAAATAAAGAACCCTGACTATAGTTTTGTGTCCGTTGTTTTTCAAATTCTCACCAGGCTACACTAGCTAAACTAACTGAACGTTTTCTAACTTTGTAGCTTTACAGCGGTGTTACGGGTTAGCGTGGAGAAATGATTGGTCAAAGTGGCCAAAATCCCACGTTATCTAAGTGGATGCGCACTCATATCGTCCTAGAACATTGTTTTTTGTATTTTGCTGTTTCAAAGTTTTTACTATCGCTGTAAAGTCTCTGACCTCGACACAATCACCTAGAGTCAGCAAACGGACCGCTGTCACAGAGCACAGTGCCACCAGCAAACTGGATGGGAATAAATAGCGTCAGTGTCCAACTGCTGACAAATTAGATCAGAATAACGATGGGACTAGAAAACTAGAAGGCTAAATGTAATCAGGTTACTAATTTATCCACGTTAAGTGAAATACTATATTTTGGGTGGATTTACTTTTTGGCTTTATGAATGATATCAGTCCGATTGTAAAGTGTTGTGGAGAGCCAAATCAATATCATAGGCGGCGTGTAACCTATAGGCTAGAAAAGGCTAAGCTTTTCCTAGTGTCTAAACATAATAGTAAACATAATAATCTATATTTGCAATAGAAACATAATTATGTGGAATTTGCTAACGTAAAGGCTTGCATTTAAATGTGTGGGATTGACAATACTCAATTTCTAACCACCCGCCACAGCTATAGCTGTCATAGTCTGCGATTAGTGCATATGCTTTCTGTTATGATCATAAATGTTGGCCTCCATGGTCGTTAAAACAAGTATAGTTGGTCAAATGTTAACCAGTAATCCTAGTTGGCCTACTTTGACTTTTAGTGTCTTGCCTTATTAGATGCGTGTTATTGTCTGCGGTCAGTGCATACTATACTGCTGTTAGGAACATAACATCCTCCGTGGTCGATGATAGCTGACGTGTTCGTTTATCCAAATATGGTGTTTCTTCATCAATTCACTTGCGGTTTGTGGAAAAAAAATCCAACAAAGGCCGAAATGATTGGCTTAGGGCGCGAACCGACCGCGGAGCTTCGCAGCGCTTCGCGGCTGGTGGACGTGGTCAGATCAGCTAACATGGGGGCCGAAAGGAAATCGGCTGTGCTTCGCAGCCATTTACAGCCGGTTGACACTGTAATACTACAAAGTCAGATAAAGTTTCGTTACTTTAGGTAGCTTCAGAGGGTTGAAGAATGTTAGTGAATAATAAACTGTCCAAGTGACTAGTGTGGCCCTAACCCTAACCCTGCAGTCAGAAAAGATTATCACAACTGGTCAAAACAGGCCTATTAGTGGAGTCAACAAACGAAATCTACTTGAGGATTTAACAATCAAATGGATAAGCCTTCCCAAAATTTGTAGTCGAATTGATAATGTGGGCTTTTGGCCACTTGTTCTAAAAGTGGCGCTGATGAGCCGAGCGCACACTGGGCCGTGTTAGGTGTTGCTGTGGAAGAAGACGCTACGCTTACGAATCGACACGGGGAACTACAGCAAGGAATCCAAGCAGATCAAGCGTGTCCTTCGATCGCCAAACGTAGATTCGCCAGTGCGCAAGCAAGGCTTTTGATTTGTAAACGTGAACATTGTAAACATATCTTGAAATTGTATTTGTGGTTGTGAATATTTTTTTTTGCACTTGTTCAAATGATGATAAAAGAAACACAAGTTGATACCTATGGACACAAATTGAGAAGTGTTTGTTTGTGAATGGCAAAAACACAATTTGTGGATTATTTTTAGAGCACAAATTGAGAGTTGTGTGTTTGTGGAATAATTTTACGAACGCAAATTAAGATGTATGTTTGTTTTATTTTGATAGAAATCTACATCCATATATTTACAAATAAACATTGCATTTAAAAAATACAAGATAAGTAGTTTTTTTCAGCAATCTAACTGTTAGCATGCAGGCATTTGTAGGCCTCCAATGTATTGTTGTATACATCTTTGAAATGGAATACCAAGAAAAAGATGGAATCAGTGGCAGCTGGTGAAAAATGTTCTAGGTTCGGCTGTGTCATATTCGGTCACCTTCACCAATACAATTTAACATTAACGGCAGGATACCAGTGTTCTGTGAAATAGTATGTTGTTCTTAAATGCCAACCAATTGTGAGGCATTCTTACACAATAAAACGTATGCTAAAGTCATACAAAAACAAATGGGGTCAAGGGAACTTTGTGTGTGTGTGTGTGTGTGTGTGTGTGTCTGGCAACTTATTTGTATTGGAATTAGGCTATTCTGCCCTTCTGAGTGGCAAACCTCTCAATTAGGCCTACTTCATTATTAAAGTCAGGGATGCTTTTGATTTGGTTTTCCTGTGTCATAGTGTTCCTCAGGTAGGTCTTGATCGTCTTCAAAGAAGGGGAGCACCTCTCTGACTCTATTGTTGTCATGGGTGAGGTCATAGGCGCAAATTTATGTTTTTGCCCAAATAAAAATGAATACCATCGAGGTGATCATTGTCGCAAAATATTTTTTGCGCTTGTTTTAGTATACTGTCATTTGTCAGACGTAGACTCAAACCGCAACAAAACTGACCCACTGCTCTGCTACAAATTATACCAGGTTGCACCACCAGCACACACACAGTCTGGCAAGCAGTAGTTGTTCGCATAGCAGGCCCTTAGCCTACAACTGCCCCTTTTTCAATCAGCTCTACAAAGTACAAAACTGAACGGAAACGGTGGGAAGAGCTTTGTATGCGACAGGGGAAATTAGTTTATCAAAGTAATAGCTGTAGCCCATCTGTATATTCTTCCAACTTTGCAGGTATCTACAAGCTCAACCATCACTAATTATATAATATCATTATTTGCACGATATAGCTCGATTGATTACCAATTTTTTTAAATAAATTCATTATTCTTCTTAGGTAATAGGTCTACCCAGACGCTTATCATTTTAATAAGGCAATGGTTTCATAGGGCATTGTATGATAAGTTCTTCCTCGGTTAACGCCTGAAGACAACAGCAATCCGTAGTACTGCCATTGTTACACACACCTTCTCGTGTCTTGTTGCTTAAGTTTTGAGGAACTCTGATGTCTAGTCAGAGCTTTTGTGGCTAATTTAACCTTTTTGTTATTTAGAATTTAAAACTGTTGGTTTTGAATTTTAAATTGTTGGTTTAAATGAGTCCCACTATTATCTCTAGGCTAATAGGTTTAGTGCATTGCCCTTTTTCACTACAAATATGCAGTATGTGCACCCTTGAGGCTATTCACCTAATAAGAACTACAACACAGGTGGGCGAAAAATACATGGACAACGTTGCTATGGCTACAACCAGTTTCAGCAGTCCCAGCAACATTCTTGCTCGTCATTAGAAGATTTTTTTTGTTGCAGCCAGCTTTTGTTTTTGTTATGTTGTTTTACTGAAAGTTATCAGCTATGCTGCTTCCACCGATAGCGTCGAGTTTGCAACGAGCAGGTGGGGTTTGACTTGTTTATTTCTGGGGACGCTTTGTCGCGCAAACGTAACATGTAGCCAACGTTCATACGGCTTCGCATATATTCTGTTCACATGTTAATAATGTTTGTGTCGCGTAAGCTTATAGGGACTAGTTCAACAATTTTTTTCTTTTCTTATCGGGCTAAAACTCGCTTGAAAGAGAAGTTGGGTTAACTTGTGCGTTTAGGAATCTTAGGCAGTAAATAAGCTGACTGTTTGCCTGATATGTCCATGGTTGCCATAGCGCCCTAGCCTGCAGACTCAGCTCAGGGAGCTCATATTATTTTGTTTTTGATAGAATATATAGAATGTGTAGAATAAAACTTTCTTGTCGTTCATTGTCAATCTGCTACAATGTATCAATTTCCTCCAGATATTGTGGTAAACAACCAACAGGTTATTGGGATAGATTACACCAATCTCAAGGCCCTTTGCAGAGACCATGAACCCAGCAGAGAGAGGTATGAGAAATTAAATTAAATTAGTTAAGTCAATTATACGATAAACACTAGTAGTGCAGTATCATTTTTGTCTTAGTTTGTATTGGGGAAGATGACACATTTTTACACAGGAAATAGATTTGACATGGATTACCACAACTTTAAATGTATTAGAGGTTATAATAACCTAAATCAATGTTATAAAATATTGTGGAGCCCAGCCTGTCACTCAAACTCGTTTGGCATGTGATTTTCAACAGTAGCAATGACTTCACTTTGGAAGCCCACCAGAATTTTATGAAATCCTTCCGGAATATCTTCATATGTCCCAAGAAAGTGATTCCTTGCAACCCTCTCAAAACTGACAAATTGTGAGTACTAGTGTGATGATGCCTTCACCAGTTCTCCACATGAGGATTTTCACTCCAAAATGTGTGATATCTTCAGAAGTTATTCATTCATTATCTGAATTTAAAAGGATTGTAATAAATCATTGTATGTTTTTATAACATAAATTAAAATGACAGTTTATTTCAAAATGTACTGTAAGGAAAGTTAATTTATTCCCAGCAAACATTTACGACACAAGGGGGCATGTTTTTCCAAGCGAATGTATCTCGTTTTGAAACAGCTCTTCATATGTACTGTAATTCAGTTGGATTCTATTTTATCTGAATTTGGTATACAGCTAAAATATGCCAACAACTTAACAATATTGAACATATCTATCAAAAGGGTGCAGAAAACAAACTATTTGATACATGCAGAGTATATTGAGTCAGCTGTCAGCTCTATCGAACATACGGGGTTTGTATTACACTGATGAATGAAGCTGGGTCATTAGATGTATATGTCCCTCCATATTTTCAGACCTACTGACGCAGGTAGCTGGGTCATTGGACCCTCACATCTTCTTCATTCATTGGATTAAGCCCTAGGGTTGGGCCTTGATCTCTTTTTTTGTTCTCTGTCCATGTCCGAAAGAGTATACCGCAGTATTGGCTACAGTTATTCATCTTTTTTTCACTTAAGATCCACTCCAGGAATCGCAGAAAAACAAAACAACGTAAAGAACAAAAAACAAAACAATGAACAAAAATTCCTCGTTTGACATTTTGACGGCTAAATGCGTTCTCAAAGTATTAGTAGTTTGTTTTTGAAAACTTTGAAACGTGAACGAAAAAAATGATTGAAAGGAAGAGGAAGAGGAGGAGGAAGAAAAATCTGTGGAAAAACAAAGAGCGACGTCAAATGAGTGCCTCACACAAAAGTAGCGTGGGCTGCCCCCCCGCAGCGCCCCCAGCATGTTCTCCTTCCAGCCGAGTGACGAACAAACCCTCCTGCTCGCCTGTCGCTCAAGTTTGGACCCATTACAAAAACAAAAGACACTCATTCCCCCGTGACGCAAGAGGGAACAGTGTGTTGGACTGTAGGGTGGTGGATCTAGAGAGACAATTTCTTGGCAATGCCATACATGTGAGTGTGTGTTTGTGAGTGTGTTGTGTGTGTGTGTGTGTGTGTGTGTATCGGTGAGATATTTTTTTTGGTTTGCGTGTGTGTGTCTCTTTTTGTGTGTGTGCGTGTTTGACATATGAGTCAGAGATGTAATTGGCAAGAAAGCATAGATCCGTTCTCAGTCAGGCTGGAGCCAGTTTGATAGGAGCCTTGCCAAGGGAAGACGATTCAGGCGACTGGTTAGCATGGCATATGCCAAAGTGGTTCCTTTGCATTCTGATTTAATAAAAAAAAAAATGTTTTTAAATAATAATTATACATTCTATCTGTTCTTGTTGCTCAACATGGAATGTTACTGTTGTTTGTTATTTATTATCTCAAAGCATATATCTTTTTTTTTTCTATTTTATAGAAGTCTCTAATTTAAAACCCATGTCCTTTTTGTTTGTCCCTCGGTGTTACAGCACCTTGTCCCCAGACAGACTGATGGCCCGGCATAGTCAGTTGATGTCGCATGTCCCCAGCCAGCGCCAGCCTGCCCTCGACCCAATCCAAACCTCCCAGGTCCCGGAGAACCCAGTGGAGGAGTCCTTCAGCAAAAAGAGAAGAAAGGCCCTCCAGGGGAAACTGGCACAAAAGATGCTCATCAGCCACGTGATTAAAGCCCTGAAGAAGTTGTGAGTGCCTACTGAGATAAACCGTTGACTAGATAATGGGATTGCAAGGCTTATGCAGGGCGTTGTTTATGCACGTGCTGGGAAAAAAATGCCCAGGCGTGAGCCATTTTATTCCATTTCAAAGGAGGCTACAGTATACAAGATATATGAAACATTTTACAACTTATTTAAATCTATGCCTCGTGTTACTCTCATGTGTCTGCTGCTACAGTAACAGCCGACGGTGTTGCGAAACGCTGAAGTTCCCCTTGATGGCCACAAGAGGGCAGCACAGCCTAATTTCCCTCAGTCCATCGCCCCTGTTATTTCCATGGAGTTCAAAAGCTTTTGAAACGCTGTTCCGCTGTGTTTTTCTTCTTCCCATCTCCCTATGGCCAACAGATGATGAAACCACCGCATGTTTTCATTAGAATTAGCCAGATGCGATCCAGAATTGCTCCAAGCTCCGTGCCAAAAAAACAAAACAAGAAAAGTGGCATGGCAGCCGAATGACTTATGAAGATTGTGATGCCATTATGCCAACAACATCTGGTGCAACTACCAGGATGAAACATATCGAAAACCATACACCCACTTTTGGTCAGAGGAGTCTGTCACAGTTAAAGCTTTTAAGTTTCATTAATTTCAATAGGAGAGTTTTAACCTTTGACCTTCAGGTTTCGGGGTGTTTTATTGTCATAGTTCTTTGTGGTTGTTATGGATAGTTCCAACATGGTAAAAATGTGCCCAGTACAAAAGCACATTTTCCACCTTGTATTTTTTTTTGTGTTAGATGTCAAATCGGAAGTCTTTTTTAGTGTGTCGTAGATGGTACGAGATTGTGGCGGTGCTTTCATTTGCGTAGGTGGTGTACCTTGTAATCTTAATCATTTCCCATTGTCTTCTGTTGTTCAGCTTGTGCCTCGATTCAAAATCCAAGTAGCGAAATGGTAAAATGGCTTTTTCAGACTTAATTACTTTGAAATGACATTTCAGCATCAATGGAGAACCAGCTACTCCCTCTATTCCATCTGACTGACTGCCTGCCTGACTGACTGCCTTACTGAGAGGCTGACTTACTGACTGCCTGTATTACTGACTGACAGGCTGACTGACTGACTGACTGTTTCTATGACTGACTGACTGACTGACTGGCTGACTGACTGCCTTACTGACTGACTGCCTGCTTGACTAACTGCCTTACTGACAGGCTGGCTGTATGACTGCCTTACTGACTGACTGGCTACCTTACTGACAGGCTGGCTGACTGACAGACTGTATGACTGACTGGCTGCCTTACTGACAGGCTGGCTGTATGACTGACTGCCTGTATGACTGACTGACAAGCTGCCTTTCTGACAGGCTGGCTGACTGACTGACTAATAGGTTGACTGACTGTTTCTATGACTGACTGATGGCCTGACTAACTCACTGACTGACTGGCTACCGTACTGAAAGGCCAGGCTGTATGACTGCCGGTATGACTGACTGACTTGCTGGCTGCCTTTCTGACAGGCTGGCTCAGTATGACTGCCTGTATGTATGACTGATGGACTGGCTGCCTTACTGACAGGCTGGCTGACTGGCTGACTTTATGATTATCGTTCTGATGGCACTAGCTCTCTGTCACTGTCTCATGACGCATTGCAAACCAAGTCATATCCTGCCTGTCAGTCCAACCTACGTGCATACATACGCGCGCGCACACACACACACACACACACACACACACACACACACACACACACACACACACACACACACACACACACACACACACACACACACACACACACACACGTACACACACACAGACACACACACACAGACACACACACCCACACACACACACACACACACACACACACACACACACACACACACACACCCTTTCTCCGCACGCCACATTAGAATCATGTATGGCCTGACAGGTGCTTGGCCAGGCTTAACTAAATGAGATCAGATCTGTAAGTGGAGACTGCTCTGATCTCCGTCTCTGTCAGTGTCCTGTCGTGAAGCATTGATCTCTGTGAGGCAGCTACCGTCTCTATGTGTCGCACTGGGCTAACTACACCCAGTCTCACGCTGC
>JAPMUY010004988.1:25000-35411 GCA_026901105.3 Galaxias olidus | reverse complement strand
TCTCCATCATTCCACCCTCCCTCATCTAGCCCTCTCGTCTTTCTCTTTCACCCTCACTCTCCAAGAAGAAGGTTGAGAGAAAGAGCTTCTCCAAGATGTCGTCTCATAAATTATGTTGTGCAATTAACATCAGCCCCTTTAGCACGAGCCTTTGAAGGCTGAATGTATGTCCCGTACTACCGGATCTTTTTCGCAATTATGGTTCTCTGGTTTGTTTATGGATAGGAGTGAGCCAGAGATAAAATATGAGCAGACAATCATTCAGCACGGAGTGCGCGAGGGGACCCCGACAGCGCGAGGGGGGTATTCTCTGGAGAGCCATTAAGCACCACGTTTATAGAGCAAGCGCACGCACAGTGGCGCGCCAAACACACAGAGACACTTGTACACATACACACACACGCGCGCAGACTCTCTCTCTCTCTCTCTCTCTCTCTCTCTCTCTCTCTCTCTCTCTCTCTTACTCCAGCTCTCTTTTTCTTTATCTCCTCCTCTCTCCCACGCACGCACACACACACACACACACACACGTTTGCTAAGGAATGCAGAAAGGGAGAGGACACGGTTTGTGGGAATACTAGTAAACGTATTATTTGTTGTAAAGTTAAACGAAAGCGCTATTGAAGGTGTGAAGAAACTACACCCGAAGCTGAAATAAAGGGTTGGGCTAACCCTAATGAATTGTGTTTATCTTTATTTGATTTTAAACACCCTAGCTGTCTCTAATTATGCAGATGATTTCCAGTTGTTTCGAGTTGACAGTTGATGACAAATACTTGGTGTGGCCTCTAGGAGGAGTAAACGCCTCGAGCTGATTCTCCCGTTTTTTATCCTTTGTCATCAGTCTCAATTTCTCCTTTACTGTTGATAATGTGTGTGTATATAGAGAGCTGAAAAGCTATATTTTGTTAAGTAGTTATTTGTTGATGTGTATTATGCTGCTGCAGAGAAACACCTTCACAGCTGCGGCTGATTCTGCAAATTCAAACATTTTGTGGTTGTGTGAACATATTACAGCCGTTCTAGATTTAGTTTAAAGTATTTTAACTAACGTATAATTAAAGCTTTTTAAATGTGTTCTTTATATGTTAGACAAGTATATCATTGTAGTTTTTTAAGTCTTGTCTTAAGTCATTAAATGTGCTTTCTAGTCTCCACAGTCTACCACAAAAAATTGTCCATCATCAAATAGCACATCGTTTAAACGTTAAATATAATTTGTTTTTTGAAGCATAGTATATAGTATCTCACAGTATTTCTGGCACTCATATTATTCCTCACATATTTTCTCATTTAAAATGTTCATTTCCTATTTAGATTTTGGTTTCTTGTTGACATTTTCTTTTCATATTTAGATTTGCAAAAACTTTGCCACACCGCAGTTTATAGATATGTCGAGAAACCGCATCATTTTGGTTTCTCGTTTTGGTTTTTGATTTCTTCAGTTGTCTAAATATTTTTGAAACCCATGGTCACAAACGGGTCAGAATCTCGGAGATGTTGATGTAGAGGAAGTCGGGGGGGGGGGTTAAAGGCCGTCTTTGTAACCTCCCCCCTCGTCTCTACGCTCTTGCTGTCAAACCGAGGGGTGTGTGTGTATAAAAATATACCTACGTGAGTGAATGTGTGTGTGTGTGTGTGTGTGTGTGTGTGTGTGTGTGTGAGAGAATTTCCATATATGCTTGCAGGGGTCGTTGATGGTGGAGTGGGGGTTTGGGGTATGACAGGTTAAGGTCGCATGGTCAGTCCCTGTGACCGACCAATAAGAGGATCCATCAACACCTGTAAATGAACCCTGGACAGGTGCACTCTGCATCCCACCAACCCGCTAGCACACACACACACACACACACACACGCACGCACACACACACACACACACACACACACACACACACACACACACACACACACACACACACACACACACACACACACATAACACACACACACACACACACACACACACACACACACACACACACACACACACACACACACACACACACACACACACACACACACACACACACACACACACAGACACTCAGACGAGACGCAGACATGACAGACACACACACACACACACACACACACACACACACACACACACACACACACACACACACACACACACACACACACAGACACTCAGACGCAAACAACAGACACAGACACACAGACATAAAAGACACAGACGTAAAAACACACACAGACACTCACACAGACACAGTCCCAGACACACATAGACACAGACCCAGACACACACAGACACAGACGCAGACACAGACATAGACACACACACAGACACAGTCCCAGACACAGACACAGAAACAAACACAGACACAAACACAGACACACAGAAACAGACACAGATACACAGATACAGACACAGAGACCCAGAAGGGAAGAGAGAGAGAGAGAGAGAGAGAGAGAGAGAGAGAGAGAGAGAGAGAAATGAATAGATTGTTTTCTTCGGGTTGTCTGATCTAGTGCTTGATGAGGTCTGACTAATTTCCACTGTGATTGTGACATTTTCTACGCATTCCTTCTGACGTCCACTTCCCCCGTCTACGGAGGAGAAATGTTAAGTTAACGTAAAAGAACACCTGAAACAGCACTGGGATCCCGTTAGAGTGGAATGGTGGTGTCTCAATGTCCCTGTCCCTGTCCCATTTTCCCTGGGACTGGCTACCTGACTGTGGGACAATTCTTATAGCTGAACTCTCTTATTTGATTTTTCAGCCAAGGGAGAGTAAAACGTTTTTTTTTTAAAAGGTAAAAAAATCTCAGTGAGAAAAGCCAGGCCCAATTTGACAGGAGTGAGAAGGCTGGAGTTTGTATGATCCCTGTTCTCCCCCTCCTGTGTGGTTATCCCTGTTCTCCCCCTCCTGTGTGGTTATGAAGGGGATAATGACAGAGAACACAGAGGAGCCAGTGTGGGGTCAAACCCCCACCCACCCAACCACCCAGGAGACTTTAATCAAACTAACCCCGAATCCCTTCTTCTCATCAGCCGCTGCTAGGCAACCGCTCGGCCCAGGCGGGGCATTCTAGAACCTGGCGATGTGGGTGTGTTCGGAACCTCGGGGTGATATTATGGGCTGTATAGAAGCTTAGGGGGATGTTATTAATCTCCACGGGGAGCAGAGATTCTTTCACTTTGATAAAACGCTTTCTCTCCCTCGCTGTTTGACAGAACAGGTGGTCAGCCAGTCTGACCTCCACTTTTGTCTACTAGTAATCACTTTTCTCAGCAGGAGGCACCAGTCAGGTCTCTCTCTCTGTGTGTGTGTATGTGTGTGTGTGTGTGTGTGCATATGCGGGAATGTGTGTCTGTGTGTGTGGGCCTGTGTGAGCGTGTGTGTGTGAGTGTGTCAATGTGTGTGTGTGTTTGTGTGTATGTGAGTGTGTGTGTGTGTGGGTGTGTGAGTGTGTTTGTGTGTATGTGAGTGTGTGTGTGTGTGGGTGTGTGTGTGTGTCAATGTGTGTGTGTGTTTGTGTGTATGTGAGTGTGTGTGTCTGTGGGTGTGTGAGTGTGTTTGTGTGTATGTGAGTGTGTGTGTGTGTGGGGGTGTGTGAGTGTGTTTGTGTGTATGTGAGTGTGTGTGTGTGGGGGTGTGTGTGTGTGTGTGTCAATGTGTGTGTGTGTTTGTGTGTATGTGAGTGTGTTTGTGTGTATGTGAGTGAGTGTGTTTGTGTGTATGTGAGTTTGTGTGTATGTGTGTGTGTGAGTGTGTTTGTGTGTATGTGAGTGTGGGTGTATGTGAGTGTGTGTGTATGTGTGTGTTTCTTTATGTGCGTGTGTTTGTGTATGTGTATGTGTATGTGAGTGTGTGTGTATGTGTGTGTGTGTGAGTGTGTTTGTGTGTATGTGAGTGTGTGTGTACGTGAGTGTGTGTGTATGTGTGTGTGTGAGTGTGTTTGTGTGTATGTGAGCGTGCGTGTGTGGGGGTGTGCCATGGAGCCATTTACTTGAATGACAAAACATGCTGACCTTATTCAAATGTAATCTCAGCTATCAAGTCACATTACGTAATACAATATTTTTATCTTAGAAAATAAAGAAATTACTATCAAAACTAATTGGATATCATTGTAACTAATAGAATGAAACCACACATTAATGTAACAGAATGTAACCAGAATGTTTCATTACTATCTTAGGACAATAGACATCCATAGAGGGACGAGTTAAACCAAGATACTTCCAACGGTCATTTTCACTAATGGATAGTGAGTTAAATAAACTTCTATTCACCAATAGTTAAGAAAATAAGAAACTTTGACAGGGAAATGTTAGGAAATCCCATTCCTACAAAATGTGACATAAGGCAGACGGTCTGAGGTTTATTTTTCTGGCAAACTATTTCCTCCAAAATTGAGGCTTTTCTACTGGAAAGTTCTTGAATTAAAACACATGTGAAAGCTTAATTTAGCCCCCCCCCCCGGTCCCCATCGAAACAGAACAACCTGAGGCATAGAGTACAGGCGAAATGAGAAATGCTGTTTTATAACGCAAATTAATTCAGACTTTTTCCGTACAATAAAAGCTAGCCTCTTGCCCTCTCCAAACAAAGAGTGGTGTCGGACACATGTGTTCGTCTGATGTCAGCAATGGCTATGACACCTTTATGCTCCGCAAACTGCTGGATGCAATCAAAGTCACATGAACCGCTAGCTAATTAGTCTGTACTCAGCCAAAACAATTACACTTAGAAGAAGGAGTATTTCTTTGGCAAACCGCACTGAAGTGAAAGCTCTGCTTTAGGTGCCTCCATATAACAAATCAAAATAAAATAACATCAAACATTACCGAAAATATGTTTTTAGGAATATTTCCGTTTGATAATGGCTGATGAAATTAGCACAGTTGCCTTCCTCAAGATTCCTTATCTGTTGTCATGACAGAAAAACTGTGTTGTATGTCAATATTTTCTTTTTACCAGAACACTTTGCCAAGAATTATTTTTTATAACCAGAAAATGGAAACAAAACAAAATATGAACTTCAGTTTTAAGAGGTGGTAGAATAAACTGCTGTAGATTGTTCTCGTCAAACGGCCATTTCACGATTTACACAGCACTCATATAAAACTCACTGGGCCCTATAAAAGGAGGCTATCAAAGCATGTACTCTTTTGAAATAAGTGAAGCCAATGCTTTCTCTAGCTAATGACCAATGACGGGATTGCTTTAGTGTGGGCAGCTCAGAGTAGCTTTTCCACCAAAGGAACTGAACCAAGCCATACCATGCTGTCCAGTAGTGGTCCAGGAACTGAACTGAACTGGTGTTGTCTGTCTGCCCTGGCCACATTTAGTCTGACATTACAATGTGAACAGAACAAAGACCCATATCACTGCAGACCTGAAGCCAAGCCGAAGACACACACACACACACACACACACACACACACACACACACATACACACACACCCACACACACACCTTAAAATCACGATCGTCTGATCACACACATTATAACACAAAGCCAGACCATGGTGAAAAACGTTAACAAACACAATAAAGCATAGCTGTTTGACACCTCTGTGGTGTAAATATGTCGTTTTGTTTAACACCTTTACTCTCTGCTGTGCAGCTTGGCACAGGGAAATGATGCCCTCTTTCCCCAGACGTGGAGCACATGCTGCCAGTAAAACAGTGTCTCAGAGTCTGGGAGAGGCAGAGACGGGGGGCCGCTGGCCTACACTGGCTGTTAATGGCTGGTGATAATGGGAGGCCTATTAAGCTGACGGTGGGCTGGATACCCACAGGGATGTTTGTTCAGACAGGGACTGCAAGAGAGACAGAGACAGACAGTGTGATAGAGAGACAGAGACAGACAGTGAGAGAGAGACGGAGACAGACAGTGAGAGAGAGAGACAGAGACAGACAGTGTGAGAGAGACGGAGACAGACAGTGAGAGAGAGAGACAGAGACGAACAGTGAGAGAGAGAGACAGAGACAGACAGTTAGAGAGAGAGAGAGAGAGAGAGAGAGAGAGAGACAGAGAGAGACAGAGAGAGACAGAGAGAGACAAACAGAGAGAGAGACAGAGAGACAAACAGAGAGAGAGACAGAGAGACAGAGAGAGGGAGATACATAGAGAGAGAGAGAGGGAGACAGAGAGAGAGAGACAGACAGACAGAGAGAGAGACAGACAGTGAGAGAGAGACAGAGACAGACAGTGAGAGAGAGACGGAGACAGACAGTGAGAGAGAGAGACAGAGACAGACAGTTAGAGAGAGAGAGAGAGACAGACAGTGAGAGAGAGAGACAGAGACAGACAGTGAGAGAGAGAGACAGAGACAGACAGTTAGAGAGAGAGAGACAGAGACAGACAGTTAGAGAGAGAGAGAGAGAGACAGATAGTGTGAGAGACAGAGACAGACAGTGTGAGAGACAGAGACAGAGACAGACAGACAGTGAGAGAGAGACAGAGACAGACAGAGACAGACAGACAGTGAGAGAGAGAGACAGAGACAGACAGTTAGAGAGAGAGAGAGAGACAGACAGTGAGAGAGAGAGACAGAGACAGACAGTGAGAGAGAGACGGAGACAGACAGTGAGAGAGAGAGAGAGACAGACAGTTAGAGAGAGAGAGAGAGAGAGAGACAGATAGTGTGAGAGACAGAGACAGACAGTGTGAGAGACAGAGACAGAGACAGACAGTGAGAGAGAGACAGAGACAGACAGTGTGTGAGAGAGACAGAGACAGACAGTGTGAGAGAGAGACAGACAAAGGCAGTGAGACACCTGCAGAGAGACAGACACTCAGACAGACAGACAGACAGACAGACAGACAGACATTCAGAGACACTCAGACAGACAGACAGACAGACAGACAGACATTCAGAGAGACAGAAACTAAGAGAGAGACAGACAGTGCGGGAGAGAGACAGACAGACAGACAGACAGGCACTGAGAGAGACAGACAGACAGGCACTGAGAGAGACAGACAGTGTGAGAGAGAGACAGAGACAGACAGTGTGAGAGAGAGACAGAGACAGACAGTGAGAGAGAGACGGAGACAGACAGTGAGAGAGAGAGACAGAGACAGACAGTGAGAGAGAGAGACAGAGACAGACAGTGTGTGAGAGAGACAGAGACAGACAGTGTGTGAGAGAGAGACAGACAGTGTGAGAGAGAGACGGAGACAGACAGTGAGAGAGAGACAGAGACAGACAGTGAGAGAGAGAGAGACAGACAGAGAGACAGTGAGAGAGAGAGAGAGAGACAGATAGTGTGAGAGACAGAGACAGACAGTGTGAGAGACAGAGACAGAGACAGACAGTGAGAGAGAGACAGAGACAGACAGTGAGAGAGAGACAGAGACAGACAGTGTGTGAGAGAGACAGAGACAGACAGTGAGACACCTGCAGAGAGACAGACACTCAGACAGACAGACAGACAGACAGACAGACAGACAGACAGACATTCAGAGACACTCAGACAGACAGACAGACAGACAGACAGACATTCAGAGAGACAGAAACTAAGAGGAACAGACAGTGCGGGAGAGAGACAGACAGACAGACAGACAGGCACTGAGAGAGACAGACAGACAGACAGGCACTGAGAGAGACAGACAGACAGACAGGCACTGAGAGAGACAGACAGACAGGCACTGAGAGAGACAGACAGTGTGAGAGAGAGACAGAGACAGACAGTGTGAGAGAGAGACAGAGACAGACAGTGTGAGAGACACGGAGACAGACAGTGTGAGAGAGAGAGACGGAGACAGAGACAGACGCTGTGTGAGAGAGAGAGAGACAGATAGTGTGAGAGAGAGACAGAGACAGACAGTTAGAGAGAGAGAGAGAGAGAGAGAGACAGATAGTGTGAGAGACAGAGACAGACAGTGTGAGAGACAGAGACAGAGACAGACAGTGAGAGAGAGACAGAGACAGACAGTGAGAGAGAGACAGAGACAGACAGTGAGAGAGAGAGACAGAGACAGACAGTGAGAGAGAGACAGAGACAGACAGTGTGTGAGAGAGACGGAGACAGACAGTGTGAGAGAGAGACAGACAAAGGCAGTGAGACACCTGCAGAGAGACAGACACTCAGACAGACAGACACACAGACAGACATTCTCTCTCACTCAGACACACACACACACACACACACACACACACACAGAGACACACACTAAGAGGAACAGACAGTGCGGGAGAGAGACAGACAGACAGACAGACAGTGTGTGTGAGAGAGACAGACAGACAGACAGACAGGCACTGAGAGAGACAGACAGACAGGCACTGAGAGAGACAGACAGACAGACAAAGTGACACTGAGAGAGACAGACAGATATAACAGCTAAGCCGATTTCTTTGTATGGTTTAGAGCTAGGCAACGGGGAGAGGAAGAAATTATGTTTCTAAAAACCAAAGCTGCTTACTGCTTACATTGAATAAGTCAAAAAAGTCGACGGGTGCAATGCCAGGGAGTTCCAAGAAGGAGAAAAATAAAAGAGCTGAGCCCCGGGCCAGCTGGCCTCGCCGTGGGCCGCTCTCAACCCTGAGACAGGCTGGTGGTTTCTCAGGGCCGCACTGCAGATATCCTCGTTATAATCAACACACACACACACACACACACACACACATATCACGGCACACACACACACACACACACACACACACACACACAACATGGCTCTGTGGAGATCCTGTAGCCAGGTCCAAATGGACTACACCAGAACACTGACAAGTGCACTTAAAGCAGAGCCACTGTTAGCCTTTACTATAGTGCTGTGGTCCTGTTAGAGCAGCTCACACGGCTGTGCCAACCCATACCACGCCGGGCTGGAACCGGTTCAGTGCCTGTTTACACTGCAGTGTCCTGCTAGGCCAGGTTAGACCAGTTCTCATCTGGACCATTCTGTGCCATGCTAGGACAGGTTAGGCCAGTTCTCATCTGAAACCTGAACTATCACATTCACACTCCAGTGTCCTGCTAGTCCAGGTTAGACCAGTTATCAGCTGGAACCGGTTCAGCGCCTGTTTACACTGCAGTGTCCTGCAAGGCCAGGTTAGACCAGTTATCAGCCGGACCATTCTGTGCCGTGCTAAACCAGGTTAGGCCAGTTCTCTGCTGAAACCTGAATCTTTCTGTTTACACTGCAATGTCCTTCTAGGCCAGCTTAGACCAGTTCTCAGCTGAAACCATTGACCTTTCTGTTCACAAAACAGTGTCCTGCTAGGCCAGGTTAGACCAGTTCTCATCTGGACCATTCTGTGCAATGCCAGGCCAGGTTAGACCAGTTCTGAGCTGAAACCATGGACCATTCTGTTCACACTGCAGTGTCCTGCTAGACCAGGTTAGACCAGCTCCCTGCGTGTGTTAGAGTGTGTGTGTGTGTGTCTTTGTGTGTGTAAGTGTGTGTGTGCGTGTGTTAGTGTGGGTGTGAGGAGTGTGTGTCTGCATGCAAACGTTATGCCTGTGTGCTGTCACTCAGAAATGTGTGTATGTTAACAGATACAAAAGATCCGATCTAGCGGATGTGCGTTGGTCCCTAAATCAATCCAGCAGCTACAATTAGCTTTGTCAATGTGTGTGTGTGTGTGTGTGTGTGTGTGTGAGTGTGTGTGTGTGTGTGTTTGTGTGTGCATGCACAGCGATATTTTACACATCTTAAAATCAAAAGGGCTTTCTAATTTTCTGGACTTCTGTACTTCTGAACCTATCCAGAACACAGCCAGTTCACTAATACACCCAAACACACACACGCTCTCTCACTCTCTCTCTCTCTCTTTCACACACACACACACACACACACACACACAGGAGGATAATTCAGACCAGATCTGTCTTAGCTGAGTAGAACTCTTGTGGGACGGTGTGTGTGTGTGTGTGTGTGTGTGTGTGTGTGTGTGTGTGTGTATTTCACGGTCAGACCTGTTCTTCTCAGATCAAACGCGTGGCCCCTGAACACTTGAACACGACCCTAATAAGTAATTAGTGCTGCTACTCTGAGCCAGCTCCATGGCCGAGGTAATCCAGTGCTCCTTACTTTGACGCTACCTGGTAGGGTTTCAATCCTGTCCTCACTCTGACGCTACCTGGTAGGGTTTCAACCTCTCCTCCTCACTATGACGCTACCTGGTAGGGTTTCAATCCTGTCCTCCTCACTCTGACGCTACCTTGCAGGGTTTCAATCCAGTCCTCCTCACTTTGAGGCTACCTGGTAGGGTTTCAATCCAGTCCTCCTCACTCTGACGCTATTTCAATCCAGTCCTCCTCACTCTGACGCTATCTGGTAGGGTTTCAATCCAGTCCTCCTCACTTTGACACTACCTGGTAGGGTTTCAATGCAGTGCTCCTTACTCTGACGCTACCTGATAAGGTTTCATACTCAAGAGTATGTTACACGCATGCACGCACACACACACACACACACACACACACACACA
>JAPMUY010004988.1:0-15000 GCA_026901105.3 Galaxias olidus | reverse complement strand
CCTCCAAGCCGAGATCATAAGCCTCCTGTCCAATCAAATCTCTCCTCCTTGTCGAGATGCTAAGGGTTGTTTCGAAGCGTCCTTATCCTCCTAGCCGAGATTATAAGCCTCCTGTCCAATCAAATGTAACCTTCTAGCCGAGATCCTAAGCCTCCTGTCCAATCAAATGTAACCTTCTAGCCGAGATCATAAGCCTCCTGTCCAATCAAATGTAACCTTCATAAGCCTCCTGTCCAATCAAATGTAACCTTCTAGCCGAGATCCTAAGCCTCCTGTCCAATCAAATGTAACCTTCTAGCCGAGATCCTCCCCGGAGGGACAGACAGGCAGCAGAGAAAATGGACGTGGCTCAAACGGAGGGTTAATTAAATCAAAACGGGTATTAGGACAGTCATTTACAGATTAGCAGAGCGGGAACATGGAGATGGCCAAAATGAACCAAAATGGCAGGTGATTACAGACGAGAACCAAAATGGCAGGTGATTGCATTGGCAGACGTGTGCATCTGCGCTGTCAGTCTGCGAAACGTGTTTTTATTTTTTACTGCAGGTGCTCTGAATGCAGCAAACTAGGTCTGTGTAGAGTATGTTTGAAAAGAACAGTGTAGTACACATTTGAATAGGATATTGTAATGCAGAATTACATGGATTTTTTGTAAGCAAAGTAAATAGAAAAAGGGCCAAAAACAGTTCCCTTAAACAACCAAAAAACACTTTTTTCATTTGTTTTGGCCAGAATGGGATTCAGTTTTCAAAAAAACGCAGCAAACAAAGACTACTACTGAAACCACACTAACCAAAGCGACACATTACATTTGTAATAGTAAACACAAGAATACAATCCTCATTCCAACTATACAGACTTGTTATTCAGTTAAGGGGGTTTTACAATGAATCATAACACAACAGCCACCCCCACCCCCCTACCCCACCCCACCCCCCCTCAAAAGAAATTCTAAAACTATCAATACTCCCTAACACAAACCCCTTGGTCACCTTAACTAACTCAGACAAATTGACAGCAGTGGTATGTCTTTCCTCTTGCTGTACAGAACTTCCGGTTTAAAGTCTCTCAATAGCCATCGTGCCAGAAACCGGACCACACGGTCTCACAGAACCGCGGGATGAGGTCACAGCTTTACTTCCTGGAATGAGTGAAAGTAGAGGTGAGGGAACCTCATGTAGCCATGGTGGACAACTGGTTCCTGTTTCCCCGAAGCTTTGGCTAGGGTCCAGTCGGACATGTGCACCGTTCCCCAGAGAGGCGAGCGTTTAAAACTGGGTTCTGAAAAATGATGTGGAATGGCTGGTGCCAGCCAACTATTGTGTCTGAAGAAGGAGAGAGAGAGAGAGAGAGAAAGTTTTCTGTGCACTAGGAAATTGTAAGCAGGTGTTCTTTTCTCCGTATTTCTCCAGTCCCCCCCCCCCCCCACATTCCCCCTCTCTTATCCTTCTAGCCCCAAACAAACCCAACATGACTTGTGTAATTCTTCACAATGCTGACTGTCTCTCTCTCTCTCTCTCTCTCTCTCTCTCTCTCTCTCTCTCTCTGACACTCTCTCTTGCTCTATATTGTCTGTATTTTGCTCTGTCTCTCTCATTCTGTTCCTTTTAATCCTCTTCCTGTCTTTCACTCTCTCACTCTCTCTTTCTCTCTCTCCCTGTCTTTTTTCTCTCTATCACTGCCTCTGTTCTCGGTAGGGCCGAGGTGGGCGGCTCTGGGGTTGCTCTTGCCAGACCAGTCCACAGGTGACTTATAGTTCCACTGACTGAGCACTGGAGGAAATGGAGGCTACCAGCTTCAGAAATGATAAAGGGAAGAATGGAAAAGACGAGGATGGGAGGGTCAGGGGGAAGGAGGGAAGGAGGGAATGGAGGGAGAGAGAGAGGGAGTATGTCAGTTAGCCTGTCATGTCAAACGCAACTCTGTCTATCTTTCATAGGCCTACAAACACACTGGTTAAGTTCCTTATAAGGTTTACACAACAACGTAAGTGAAATAATATCATAGCTGGTCGTCGCTGCCTGTTGATTGTCGTCATGACGACCCCTCCTCTCCTGTTGTCAACAACTCGGTCCATCCATGCACAGCCTCCTCTGTCCAACACATCCTATATCCTATCTCCTATCTCCTATATCCTATCCTATCATATCCTATCCTATATCCTATCCTATTTACTATAATATGTACTATCCTATATACTATCCTATATTCTATATCCCATCCTATGTACTGTAATATGTACTATCCTATATCCTATCTCCTATATCCTATCCTATCATATCCTATCCTATATTCTATCCTATGTACTATAATATGTACTATCCTATATCCTATTCTATATTCTATATCCCATCCTATGTACTGTCCCATATCCTATCCTATATCCTATGTCCTATATCCTATCATATGTACTATCCTATATCCTATCCTATTTCCTACATCCTATATCCTATGTACTATCCTATATCCTATTTCCTATATCCTATGTACTATCCTATATCCTATCCTATTCCCTATATATTATCCTATTTCCTATATCCTATGTCCTATATCCTATCATATGTACTATCCTATATCTTATCCTATTTCCTATATCCTGTGTCCTATCCTATATCCTATCCTACGTACTATCCTATATACTATCCTATTTCCTATTTCCTATATCCTATGTACTATCCTATATCCTATTTCCCATATCCTATGTTCTATCCTATATCCTATCCTATTCCCTATATACCATCCCATTTCCTATATCCTATATCCTATGTTCTATCCTATATCCTATCCTATTCCTTATATACTATCCTATTTCCTATATCCTATGTTCTATCCTATATCCTATCCTATTCCCTATATACTATCCTATTTCCTATATCCTATGTTCTATCCTATATCCTATCCTATTCCCTATATACTATCCTATTTCCTATTTCCTATATCCTATGTTCTATCCTATATCCTATCCTATTCCCTACATACTATCCTATTTCCTATATCCTATGTTCTACCTATATCCTATCCTATTCCTTATATACTATTCTATATCCTACATCCTATATCCTGTTCTAAAACACCCTTTCATTTGTCTCCATGTAGCTACAAAAGGCTCTCTCTCTCAGAAGCACAGATCCTTGGAGGTTGGTCAAATAAAGGTGTATTCTTCCTCTCTTTTCTTTTTTACCTCTCCGTTGGGATTGATGGGCCGGCTAAGTGCTGTTGTTCCCTCCCGTTATTAAAGAGATCCATCACCTCCACTCTCAATTATTAAGAGGAGAGTAGACAACCAAGTGGTACAGTGTGTGTGTGTGTGTGTGTGTGTGTGTGTGTGTGTGTGTGTGTGTGTGGTGTGTGTGTGTGTGGGTGGGGGGGGGTGGGGGGGTCGAAGTGCTGGATCACTGTGTACCAGTTGATATGCTCCAGTTGATTAAGTTGCATTTAAAGAGGTACTCGGGCCAGTCTTTCATCTGCCCGGCTATAACCCCTGGCCCTGGAAGCTACATTTCAGAGCGGTGTTGTGCGTGTCTGTGTCTGTGTGTGTGTTTGTGTGTGTGTGTGTGTGTGTGTGTGTGTGTGTGTGTGTGTGTGTGTGTTAGTATCCAGGCTGTAATTCATAGCCCCAAAATATACATTTCAGTGGTGTGTGTGTGTGTGTGTGTGTGTGTGTGTGTGTGTGTGTGTGTGTGTGTTTTAGCATCCAGGCTAAAACCTCTGGCCCTGGCAGATTCATTTCAGAGTGGTGATTGTGTGTGTGCGTGTTGGCATCCAGCTCAAACCCCTAGCCCTGGAGCTACATTGTGCCACATTGGGAGTGGTGGGTGTATTTGTGTGTGTGTGTGTGTGTGTGTGTGTGTGTGTGTGTGTGTGTGTGTGTGTGTGTGTGTGTGTGTTAGCATCCAGGCTCTCCGTAACATCAGCAGTAGTTTGAAGGGGCTGTGTGATGGATGTGGAGATGGAGGTTGCTCAGACCGTGCTGTGTCCGCCTCATTTCCTCCGAAGGCTAAACGTCCTCTTCGGCACAATGTCACTCACTCATCCTCGTTGGAAAAAAGATCGGATTATTACCGGCCACCATTTTAACTGAGAAAGTGAGAAAAGACGATGTCTTTTTTTAATTGTCTGCCACTTATGCTTACAATGAACATTAAGATAACATAATACAAAACATCAAGAATTTATAAAAGAAAAAAAAAACCTGAAGGAATAAAACAGAAAATGGCAACCAAAATATTCCACGGCAGAGATCCTCCATCTTATCGTAATGTTTCTATTTCTCTTTCTTTCTTTCTTTTTTTTTCTCTCCCTAGCAAATGTTTTTCATTTTATTGGTAATATAATCCGAAAGGGGTGAGCCATGCATTCCACCATAGCATTCCAGACGGATCATTTATAGGTTGAATTCTATCCATAAGATGTATGCCTTTGGCAGTGTAGGAACAGTGTGGCAATGGCCCGTAATCAAGTTGGCTGAAATAACATGGACAAATGCATTGAAATGCACACACGTACGCACACACACACACACACACACACACACACACACACACACACACACACACACACACACACACACACACACACACACACACACACACACACACACACACACACACACACACACACACACACACACACGCACCCACGCACACACACAAACCCGCACACACAGACCCCGTTGCGCATCACACAAATATGTTTTTTAACAACGAACACACACATTTGACCTATCAGTTCCATGTGCTTGGGGGTTTCAAGTGAACAGAGAGCTATCATGGTCTTACTGGATCCTGGAAGAGTCGCAGAATACCGCCTTCCAACTCTACAGGCAGGAAATTCAGTGGGACAAGTCCTCTCCAAGCGCTGCCAACCCCAAGTGTTTCTCTTTCAGTCACTGCTCAGAGAACACACCGCAACCATTTTGTGTTGCAACGGGCCATGTGTCTGAAAGGTTTCTCTGGGATTCAGCGCCGAGGGTTCTGGGATAATAACCGTCCCCTTGGGTTCTGCTTCACGATAACGTTTTTCCTCTTTCGCTACGATATTTACTCTCTCTTTGTGTTCCTTTCTTTCACTCCGGTATTCTCTCTCTCTCTCTCTCTCTCTCTCTCTCTCTCTCTCTCTCTCTCTCTCTCTCTGTTTCTCTCTTTCCCTACGCATTTGTTTCAGTCTTTATTTTTCTCTTTCGCCAGGGAGTTTTCTCTCGTTTCTCTTTTTCACTACGATATTTTCTTTCTATGTTTATGTCTCTATATGGGGGTTGACCCTGAGGCAGAGATGGTTGACCCTGAGGCAGAGATGGTTGACCCTGAGGCAGAGATGGTTGACCCTGAGGTATGGACCCTGAGGTTGACCCTGAGGTAGGATGGGTTGACCCTGAGGTAGGGGGTTGACCCTGGTTGGTTGACCCTGAGGTAGGGATGGTTGACCCTGAGGCAGAGATGGTTGACCCTGAGGTAGGATGGGTTGACCCTGAGGTAGGGATGGTTGACCCTGAGGCAGACAGACAGACAGACAGACAGACAGACAGACAGACAGACAGACAGGCAGGCAGGCAGACAGGCAGGCAGGCAGGCACGCAGTAAGGCAGGCAGGCAGGCAGGCAGGCAGGCAGGCAGGCAGACAGACAGACAGACAGGAAGCTAACAGTGAGTCATTCTTTTTGTGAATGAAAACACTTCCTCTGTGAAACGACACAATTTTGCACAGGAATCCAACTCGACAGCGGGGTTCCACCCTGGACCAATCTTCTAGGGAATAACCCAGATCTGAGTTGTGAAAACGGGTGCACCTGTTTTATTTTGGGGTAGGTGGTGTGTGTGCGTGTGTGTGTGTGGGGGGGGGGGGGGGGGGGGGTTAGAGGTCCATCAACTCGTCAAGAGACGGGAGGAGACAGAGAAGACTGCCCACATGGTGTGTGTGTTTCAGCCCAGTCCTCCTCGTCTTCATAAAACCAACACACGCCATGGCCACTACAGACACAGCATGGAGATCTCTGCACTACTACAGGACAACAGGAAGTCAATGAGGAGGCTGACACACAGGAGGAACAGATGAGACATAGATGGATGGGAATCATGAAGGAGAGAAAGAAAGAAAGACAGAAAGACAGAAAGAAAGAAAACAAGAAAGAAAGAAAGAAAGAAAGAAAGAAAGAAAGAAAGGAAGGATTCCGGGCTGAGGAGGAGAGATGAGTACATGTGGTTCGGTAGGGTGGCTGGAAAAAGGAAATGTGGACTTGACATTTGCCCGGTCATGCTTTTAGACATGGGAAAGGCCTTCAAGATGCTCTGTCAAAACACTCCACTGTGAAGTGTGGCTTTGCTCTGCCTAATCGAAGGCATGTGTTGCTCACCCAGCACTGTTTAAAGCAGCCAGACTGCTCATGAAGACCCTGCACCCCGCAGTGTGGCAGATAATTGGTTTTAAAATACAATTGGTGACCTTCCAAGTCACTAAATAATTGGGAACTTCTTGGAAATTGATGAGCCGTCTAGACACAACTCCTGTTTAGACTCTTAAAGGGATACTTCACTGATTTTCGAAAACAATATATCTTCTTGTTTAGGCTAAATTAAGTAAGTATATTGAAGAAGGGATAGGATCAATCCAAGGGAAATTCACGTATTTTTTCAACCCCCGGCATTTACTTGTTTATTGATTGAACAGCACAATGCAGATAGATCAGCGCCAATCAAACTTAGAACTGGGAAACACTCTCCCCTGGACTGAAAACGGCGGTAGTTTAAAAAAACTTCAGGAACGACCCCCGATGATACAATAGAAAGTAATTTTCTCAACTCGTTAGCTTTTTTGTCTGTTTGATTGCAAAATGCTAAATGACAATTACAATGTTTAAAATACATCGTCGGTATCTCATGAAAAACATATGAAAAGATTGAAAATGGGTGAAAAACATATGAAAAGATTGAAAAGATTGAAAAACATATGAAAAGATTGAAAAGATTGAAAACTTTCACTTTAACACTGCTTACACTTGGGGAACAGAATGGAGGGATCCCTGCTTCCCCGCTCCACCTTTAAAACAATACCAATGTAAACACATGGATACTGTTACCACGCCAACCCGCTTCAGGCACGTCAGGAATCCCAACAACCGTAACCCTCTCTCTCTCTCTCTCTCTCTCTCTCTCTCTCTCTCTCTCTCTCTGCCTCTCTCTCTCTCTCTCTCTCTCTCTCACCCTCTCTCTCTCTCTCTCTCTCTCTCTACCTCTCTCTCTCTCTATACCTCTCTCTCTATGCCCCCCTCTCTCTCTCTCTCTCTCTCTCTCTATCTCTCTCTCTCTCTATAACTCTCTCTCTCTCTCTCTCTCTAAAACTCTCTCTCTCTCTCTCTCTCTCTCTCTCTCTCTCTCTCTCTCTCTCTCTCTCTCTCTCTCTCTCTCTCTCTCTCTCTCTCTCTCTCTCTCTCTCTCTCTGACACATGTAGTGGTTTCAAAACATTAACCTCAACCAGTGCTACTCGCAAACTCACTCTCCTCCTCTATCAGGAAACCCACTTCCTCCTCTGTCAGGAAACTCACTTCCTCCTCTATCAGGACACCCACTACCTCCTCTATGAGGAAACTCACTTCCTCCTCTATCAGGACACCCACTACCTCCTCTATCAGGACACCCACTTCCTCCTCTATGAGGAAACCCACTACCTCCTCTATGAGGAAACCCACTTCCTCCTCTATGAGGAAACCCACTACCTCCTCTATAGGGAAACCCACTACCTCCTCTATGAGGAAACCCACTACCTCCTCTGTGAGGAAACCACTACCTCCTCTATAGGAAACCCACTTCCTCCTCTATCAGTTGCCCCCCGAAGCTGAATTTGTGGCGGCCTGCAGGGTAAAATACAGAGGGGAGAGAGGGGGAGGAGAGAAGGGGAGGTGAGAGAGAGAGAGAGGGGGGTGGGGGTCAGGGGAGGTTTATGAGGGGGTGGGGGGATATGGGGGTGTAGACGGGTCACTTAATGAGAAAAGGGAGTAGCAAAACTCATACTGGAACAATTATGAAGTAAGGTAGTATCTCTGTGGCATAATATTGTGTTATTTTAATAATAATACTTTAAAATAATATTTTTGGCAACCTGCCTTTTTGTCAGACACATCAAAGTTGAAGTAATTCATCAAATGAATGGTTTATTTGGGTTGAGAAGAAATCATATCAAACAAACCAAGATAAAATATATGTGTATGCTATATATTTATACAAGACCATTTAGTATGGTGAGGGAGGGAGGTTGAGACAAACAGATTGTCATGGTGACATTTTTATCGCCATGGATATCTAGAATCAACCACAAGTGTTTTACTCGTTTCAATATGTCATTCCACAGTTAACTCTGCTTCCTCTCAAAGTAATGTGTGCTACAATCACAGTATAGAACAAACGCAGCAAGGAAAGATTCAGATCTAGAAATGGAGAGGGTAGAACAGACACCTTTTTAAATCAGTGTTCCATTTACGTGATGTTTGCTTGTCATTAGGAGACGCTTGTATCTAAAGTGACTTACAATGATATTACACTGGCTTTCACTGGAGCAACTTAGGGTTAAGTGCCTTGCTCAAAGGTGGTGCTCCTAGGTGGATTTGAACTTCTGACCTTTTGGTCGCCAGGGAGCAGTTCCTTCCCCACTATCCATAACAGTATTCCCCTCTGTGGTTCAACCAAATTTAGACCTATGTGTTCTTCTGGTCAGACACAACAGGCTACTAGCGAAGGTTCCTAACATTATACCATCTGAAGTCTAGAAAAAATTATTATCTCAGAAAAGTTCATTTTATTGAAAAGAAGCACCAGGAAGAGAAGTTTTGTCTGTGAGCTAAAATAGATACTCATTTTACAAGCTTTTAGTTTTCAATTTATTGTAGTGTTCTGATTGATTGATTTACTTATTCTCCTCTCTGTTTTATTATATTATTGTATACTACCATTGTAATCGTCTGTTGCATCATTAATCTTTATTATATTGTATACTGTCATTGTTATCGTATGTTGCATTGTTAATCTTGTTTATTTTTGCAGGCGCAAATCATTTTGTGCCATTTGTTTTGAAACGTGTCGATATAAATAAGATGAATTATTCACATTATTATAGAAAACATGCCTGTCCAGAAGCGCCCGTGCCAAGCAGCTCTGTGTGGACTGGATCTACATCCTCTAGCTCTAGGGCCCCGGCCTGCTGCCTAGCGTCACCGTCTGATTGGTGTTCAATGGGAAACCAGGCACCCAGCAGCTCCCCTCTGCCAGGAAAAGCCCTCTCCTGCTGTTGTTTGTCTTAAGACGGGAGAGAAAACATTCCTTGAGGTTTGCCCTGCCTTCTATAGCTTCGGAGAATGACTGCTTTCTGGACCCAATTCCACGCTTTCCTCTCTCTTTTTATTGTCCTTTTCTCTCTCTCTTTCTCTCTCTCTCTCTCTCTCTCTCTCACTCTCTCTTTATCTCTCTCTCTGTCTCTCTCGCTCACTCTTTCTCTCTCTCTCTCTCTCTCTCTCTCTCTCTCACTCTCTCTCTCTCTCTCTCTCGCTGTCTCTCTCTCTCTCTCTCTCTCTCTCTCTCTCTCTCTCTCTCTCTCTCTCTCTCTCTCTCTCTCTCTCTCTCTCTCTCTCTCTCTCTCTCTCTCTCTCTCTCTCTCTCTTTCTCTCTCTCTCTCTCTCTCTCTCTCTCGCTGTCTCTCTCTCTCTCTCTCTCTCTCTCTCTCTCTCTCGCTGTCTCTCTCTCTCTCTCTCTCTCGCAATGTCTCTCTCTCTCTCTCTCTCGTTCTCTCACTCGCTCTCTTTCTCTTTGTTTTCTCTACTAATGCTTTACTTTTTTTTAAAAGTATTTATGTTGCCAGTTCATAAATTAAAACAAACTTGGCATTCTGGTTCATTTCAACAAGTTTGGCTTATGGTGAATGTGTTTTGGATGGTAGTGAGTTGTCTTGCAGTTTGAAAAACAGGAGAGAACAGGAGAAAACAGACTGCACATTTTTACAAGAAATTAAGAAACAAACTTGTATCATTAATATCTTTCACACACATGCAAGCAAACAATGAAGTAAATAACAAAAAAACATACTGCAACACACACACACACACACACACACACACACACACACACACACACACACACACACACACACACACACACACACACACACACACACACACACACACACACACACACACACACACACACAAGAAAACACACACACACACACACACACACACACACACACACACACACACACACACACACACACACACATACAGATTGTTTTTTAGTTTCTTCTCCCACTGACCACCAAATCACGTCACACACCCAAATGTGCACCTGTTGCAAGTCCTGGTGTCTCTGTGTGAGATGGGCAGCTTTAAGAACACAGCGGACGTGTTTGAACCCTCCTAGGCAGAGCTGTGGAGAGGACCACAGAACTAATAACAGACTTCAGGAAAATCCTCTGTTTTGTTTTAGTCCCCCCCCCCTTCCTATTTGTATGCTTATTTGTGTGTGTTGGATGTTACAGTAAAGAGCATCTAAATGTCAAAAGTCTCTCTCTCTCTCTCTCTCTCTCTCTCTCTCTCTCTCTCTCTCTCTCTCTCTCTCTCTCTCTCTCTCTCTCTCTCACTCTCTCTCTCTCTCTCTCTCACTCTCACACACACTCTCTCTCTCTCTCGCAATCTCTGACAGGTTCATTAAAATATCACACACACTACTTTCATCACCACATTGATAATCATCAAAACAACAGATTATTATTAAAAATATGTTGTTTTTTTTGTCCAATTTTTAACCAAACACAGACCGCGTTGACTTGGGCTCAGCCCGTACCCATCATGAGAACCAAAAACAAATGGTCCAGCTTACCCAATAGGAACCCAAGGCAAGTCTGTGTCAAAGGTCAGACACAGGTCACCGCCTGTTGTCATGGCAATAATATTGGTAAATAATAATTTCTGTCATAAAAAAAAGCCTCGTACTACAATGTCAACATGTAGCACTGAGAAATATATAATGGCAGCCACCCATAAATCAAATATATAATAATAAAATATTTATGGAGATTGGAAGTAAATAAATACAGTATATATCACTCAAATTCATAATACTGTTTGTCCTGCTGGGGTTGTCTTTGAATCAATGTTTTGTCTCCTGAACACACAGACTTTAGATTTTATAGAGAACAGAGTCTACGTGTTTCATAATAGCTTTGTTGACATGGCGTGCCTCCCTGCCCTTTCGTTTCGGAGAGGGGGTTTGTGGCGGAATCCCGTCGGCTTTCAGCTGCACGTCTTTCTGCCACTAGGGTCATAAGGCTCACTAGGGTCGGCTGTAAAACCCGTCACCTTGTTTAAAGTCAACACAGAGCCCGTTGCGTCATCATCGCTCTTTTTATGACAGTCAGCGCTGATCAGGCATTACCAGTCGATGCATAAGGTCGCACTGATTGATGTTGTGTTTGACAGTGAAGTTGTGTTTTTTAGCAAGCGGCCGTAAAACCTTCAGTATTACACATGTTTTCAATTTGGACACACACATCTTAGAGTGTAAGGCATAAAAAAACAATCAAAAGTATCCCGCAAGATGACATTTCAAATGTAACTGTTGGTATTGTTCCTTTGTTATTCTTGATGAAACTTGTAGTTGACCGGTGACGTAGCTGATGTGCTGGCAGCACCGCTCAGCTATACGCCTGAACAAACACTAACACCTGCACACCTCACACTCCCAGCTACAACAACACACACCTCACATTACCAGCTACAACAACACACAAACACACATCTCGCATTCTCAACTACAACAATACACAAACACACCTCACACTCACAGAGCAACACACAACAAAAACCCCTTCCAATCTCTCTCTCTCTCTCTCTCTCTCTCTCTCTCTCTCTCTCTCTCTCTCTCTCTCTCTCTCTCTCTGGACAGAGCAAAATAGGAAAGAGAGATAGAGAGAGAGAAGAGAGAGAGAGAGAGAGAGAGAGAGAGAGAGAGAGAGAAAGAGAGAGAGAGACAGAGAGAGAGGGAGAGAGAGAGAGAGAGAGAAACAGAGCGGGAAAAGAGTGAGTGAGAGAGAGAGAGAGAGAGAGAGAGAGAGAGAGAGAGAGAGAGAGAGAGAGAGAGAGAGAGAACTGAAAGGGATTGTGCGTGTTTGTGTTTGTTTTGAGAATGCGTACAGAGCCGCAGACTGTCACGTTCAGGACTCTAAAAAGGAAAATGTCCGCACATCAGACACTGACCTCATTTCCATTTGAGTGATAAGTGGATCGAAGTCAAAGAGAGCGTCTAACTCTGAAAAACTCGGAATTCTGTGACCAGCTCGGATTATTTGTTTGTTTAGCTAAATCAAAATCAGGGGAGCAAATGGGAAAACATGGAAAACAAACTCCCACTTTCCAGCCTCCTGAAGTCTCACATCAAACAAACAGAATGACTACTCCATGGCAAACCATGGCACACGTTTTCTCTGCGTCATCATTTCTCCAAAGAGAGTTTATGAAAAGCGTACTGATCCTGTTTGTCTGTCTCTAAACTTTCCTTTTGTAATCGCACTCCTAAACTTACACGGCTCCTTTTCACTTTGGCAGTTTGCTTTCTCTCTCTCGCGCTCCACCCCCTACAGAGGCTTTGGGATAATCCGACGCTCCCTGGGTTTACTAATAATCCGGCGTTCCCGAGGGTGAAGACAGGAGCTTTTCCCAGTCGGAAGATGGAAGAGTCGGGAGGTTATCTGGCTGTTCATTGGTCCAGTCAGCCGTGCAGCAGAGACCAGCTGCTATGCCTCCTCCTCCTCCCTCCTCCACCTCCCCCTCCTCCTCCTCCTCCATCGCAGAAAGGAGGGGACGGGGGAGAGGGGGGAGAAGGGGAAGAGGGCTGTCCCACCACTGGGGAGGCGGGGGAACGATGACAACACAATAGGTTTGTTGTTTGGGGATAACGGATTTAGGAGGAGGATTTTTAACACTGCGGGAACTAGACCAAGCCATAGTGGACTTAGTAAGCACCACTTACCTAGCTGAGCGTAAAGCAACTACGAGGGCCAGGGGTTGGTTTGGTTCTGCTGCTGGTGTTTTACCTCGGTGTGAACGCGACTGCGTTTAGTTAAGGCAGACTCACCAAGTTCTCCTGGTCAGGGTTGGTATAGGTGACTCTAACGAACGGGGGGGGGTTCTCCTGTTCAGTGTTAGTAGAGGTTGAAGAGAACGGGAGGGGGGGGGGTTCTCCTCTTCAGTGTTAGTATAGGTTGAAGAGAACGGGGGGGGGGGTCTCTCTTCAGTGTTAGTATAGGTTGAAGAGAACGGGGGGGGGGGTTCTCCTCTTCAGTGTTAGTATAGGTTGAAGAGAACAGGGGGGTTCTCCTCTTCAGTGTTAGTATAGGTTGAAGAGAACGGGGGGGGGGGTTCTCTCTTCAGTGTTAGCAGGTTATGGAGAACAGGGGGGGGTTCTCCCTGTTTAGGGTTAGTATAGGTGACTGGTGGACAGACTGAGGGGTTCTCCTGTTCATGGTTAGTATAGGTGACTGGTGGACAGACTGAGGGGTTCTCCTGTTCAGTATAGGTGACTGGTGGACAGACTGAGGGGTTCTCCTGTTCATGGTTAGTATAGGTGACTGGTGGACAGACTGGGGGGTTCTCCCTGTTCATGGTGAGTAAAGGTGACTGGTGGACAGACTGGGGGGTTCTCCTGTTCATGGTGAGTAAAGGTGACTGGTGGACAGACTGGGGGTTCTCCTGTTTAGGGTTAGTATAGGTGACTGGTGGACAGACTGAGGGGTTCTCCTGTTCATGGTTAGTATAGGTGACTGGTGGACAGACTGAGGGGTTCTCCTGTTCATGGTTAGTATAGGTGACTGGTGGACAGACTGGGGGGTTCTCCTGTTCATGGTTAGTGAAGGTGTGTGACTGGTGGACAGACCATGGTTCTCCCTGTTTAGGGTTAGTATAGGTGACTGGTGGACAGACTGGGGGGTTCTCCTGTTCATGGTTAGTATAGGTGACTGGTTGGGGGTTCTCCTGTTCATGGTTAGTATAGGTGACTGGTGGACAGACTGGGGGGTTCTCCCTGTTTAGGGTTAGTATAGGTGACTGGTGGACAGACTGGGGGGTTCTCCTGTTCATGGTGAGTATAGGTGACTGGTGAACAGACTGAGGGGTTCTCCTGTTCATGGTGAGTATAGGTGACTGGTGGACAGACTGGGGGTTCTCCTGTTCATGGTGAGTATAGGTGACTGGTGGACAGACTGGGGGGTTCTCCCTGTTTAGGGTTAGTATAGGTGACTGGTGAACAGACTGAGGGGTTCTCCTGTTCATGGTGAGTATAGGTGACTGGTGGACAGACTGGGGGGTTCTCCCTGTTTAGGGTTAGTATAGGTGACTGGTGGACAGACTGGGGGGTTCTCCTGTTCGGGTTAGTATAGGTGACTGGTGGACAGACTGGGGGGTTCTCCTGTTCATGGTGAGTATAGGTGACTGGTGAACCGCTGTAATGTGATAGAGAGAAATGTGTGGGAGAGACACCCGCTGTTGCAAAACATGGGATTTTCGACATTCCTGGGAATCTAAGCGTGCTTGTGTGTGCTTTTGTTTATTTATGTATGTATGGGCGTTTCAGCGTGTGTGTGCGTGTGTGTGTGTGTGTGTGTGTGTGTGTGTGTGTGTGTGTGTGTGTGTGTGTGTGTGTGTGTGTGAGTGTGAAGAGAAGGGAGCAGATTAAGGATGAGGTGAGAGATGTGATCAGAAGGAAGGAAGGATAAAGAGGGGAGGGCAGAAAAGAGGAGAGGAGAGGTGAGAATGAGGAGGGCGGTCTGGGAAGGGTCGACTAGGTAAGAAACGAGGAGGATAGGAGGTGGGGAGAGATGTAGGGGATGGTGTAAGGAGGAAGAGAGGAGGAGGAGGGAGGATGAGAAGTCTCCTGGCACCCACGGGGCCTCAGACACCTCCTGGGCGTGTGCGTGTGTGAGTGTGTGTGTGTGTGTGTGTGTGTGTGTGCGTGTGTTTGAGTGTGTGT